>JAVSCE010006746.1:0-24595 GCA_032199065.1 Smutsia gigantea
TCAAATAATTCGTTCCTTCTTAATGATCACTCATAAGTCAACCCAGTTTTTTCCCTATAGATAAAATGTTACAGATTTCACCTAGATTCCTGAAAACCCATTCCATACCATACAAACTTATAAAAATAACCCACTAACACATGCTTTTAAAACACTCATTAAGTCAGTAAAACCAAATAGAATACAAAAGCCACTTTGTTAATGCCTCTTATGGTGGACTAACCTACATGAGTGGAAAGGGCAAGCTTACTTCAAAGGCAAATCCAGTGAAGTTGGGAAAGTGTTATCCTTCAGAAACAGTAAACTTTTTGGAAACAGACATTTCTCTTTGCATCAGGATCATACTGGATTCATTTAAAATTTGTTACTTATTACAACACAAAAGCCTTTGAATTGGTAAACTCTACAGACAGACTTGCTCCTAACATTTGCAAGGGCCTGAGGGACACATACTGTGTCTGAATATTTTAAAGTTACAAATCAGGCTACAGTCCTGGTTCTCACTAGGGCGCTTGAAGCCTGCTCCTGCATGCACCCCGCAGCGGAGGTGCAAGGGGTACTGCTCTGCTTCGGTGGCATCGCTGCCCATGACCTCAAGCAACATCCTGGATCTGCCAGCCTAGGGCAAGGCAGAGGCTGGTCTGGGGCACGGGGTGCCGAGGCAGTCACTGGGCCTGCCTGAGCCCTACTGGGGCTGACCTGGTCAGATTCTCAGGGAGCCAGGGCAGGTGGAATCTCCTTCTGCACTCCTTACCTTTCCAAGTCAGGATTCCCAGCCAGTTCTAATCACTTCCAAATGCTACATGGCCGAACATGCAGAGGGATGGAATTCAGTGATTTGGAGAATCCAGTCGGACTAAACACCTAGGCGGGGTGATCTGAGGCAGCCGGCTTAAACAAAAGCAGCTCCTTTCCCTGGCTTCCAGGACAGACTGGGATTTTCTCCCCTCCCTTGCCTTCCCACACCCTCTCAAACACACACACAGGCCTCTCTCAGCCTTGCATTCTGTGTGTGTGTGTGTGTGTGTGTGTGTGTGTGTGTGTGTGTGTGTGTGTTCAGAGGGGAGAGGTTGGTTCCAAACATTCTTCCCAAGTAATTGTGTTCATCCAGTTGGTTATGGAATTTTCAAAAACCTTCCTTAAAAGGTCAAAAAGAAATAAAAAATGGTTCTGGTGTTTTGATTTGTATTGCTTTCTCTACTACAGCACAGGACCCATCTCTGCAGCCTTTAAAGGTAAGACTGACTCAGAAGAGATACATCTAGTTCACAAGATTAAATGTCATCTTCATTGCTCTTCTTCGGTGTCTAGCAATTCAACCGCATATGCAGGAGAAACTTCTAGTTGTCTCTTGTCAGCTTGTTGGTGTTTTATTATTTCTTATGATACAGTATTTGGTATGAAGCCTTTTAAATCTTGAAAGGTGGAGTATCCCATTAGCTTCTTATGGTTAGATTTTCAGTAAGAATGATATTTGCCCCTCAGAACCCCCCTTTCAGTAGCAATTCACCCTTCTACATCCCATATGATTTTCTGGCAGTGGTCAGTCAAAAGGCCTTATGTAGGAACTGGCCCCAGCTTGGGAATGTGGCCCAGGACTGGACAATCTGAGTATTTCATGCCCTGGTAATATGATCGGTACATGACAAACCAGGCTAACCGGAGTCCAGAAATTTATAGAGAGATGTTGGGAAGAGCTTGTTCTCTTCCTCAGGAATCAAGAGCCTGTAGGACTAGGAATGTCTGTAGTCATCTTGCTGCCTTATGGAAAGAGTCTCTGAAATTGAGCCAAACAGAAGCAAGGCGCAATGAGAGATAAAGTCCTAAGGCCAAAGTGAGATCTCTGAACCCAGCTGTGTCCACCTGAAAAAGCCAGTAAATCCCTTGATTTGGTTTAAACTAGTTCGAATTGGGTTTGTGTCACTTGCAATGAAGAGTGAACTGAATAACAGAATTCTGAAAGCAAAAATTCCATCTGATCCCAAGCAAACCCAGCCAGCCATATCCTACAGGCACATCATTTTATAAAACAAACTTGTCTCTCCTCCCCCCATCATGAAAAACCTGCTTTTCCTCCTGTAGCCCAGGCAAAAAACCCTTTCTCCTGGCGTTCCAATTCTGCAAGTACTGCCATACTTCCTCCTGAATATTCTCGAATCTATTTTCTCTGTTCTCCTACTGCGGCTGTGCATTCCATATGCTCATTTATTTTTTCGTGAAGTGTAGCAATAAGCTTTTTCTCACTGGTTTTCCCTATTTCGAGTTTTGCCCAATTCAAAACTAATTTTGTGTTGTTGGCAGAGGGAGATTTCTGAAGCACACATTTAAACAGATGACTCCTGCCCCCCCCGCCATGAGTAGCTTCAAACGGTCATCATGGCCCAAAAGATTAAGTTCAAATTGTATAGCCTGGGTTAGTTAGCTCCTTTATAATTTGGCCTTAGCCTGAACATTTAAATCTGGTCTCCTGCCACTGCCCTGCCAATAGTCTGTGGTCCATCCATAATAAATTCCTCCAGTTCTTTAGGCAAACTGATTTGTTCACACATGTTATTTCTCCTTTACCTGGAACGGCTTTTCCAAGATTGTCCTCCGCAGAAAACTGCTATGTGCTTCTCTACACTCAGCCAAGCCTTGCTTCCTTCTAGTAAATTTGGTCTTTCAAGGTTTTATATAACCTGGAAACTCTAAATCCTTCTACTTCTTAAGCTCAGCATTTCATTTGTACCCATTAGTCTTAAATTCACTTAGAGAATCTGTGAGGTGTCATCCTAGACGAAGAGGAGGAAGGGAAATGTGTCCTGGAACTTTGCTGTAAAGAGGCAATAGTTATTATCTGTTGTTACAGAAGCCAAAACAAATGCAAAAATTCAGACCTCTTGATCCTGTACTATTTGGCTGGCTCCATATACCCATGGATCGCACATTTGTGGTCCCATAATCTAAGCCCTAAATACACATGGGCATGTGCTGAAATCGAAGAGGACACTCCATGTTGTTTATGACCTGCCTACTTCAGTATAGCTTCTCCCAAGGCCCAACTTATAGCTCTGTCTCTGAACCTCTAAATTAGGAATTTTCCTGTTTCCATCAGCTTCTTACTTTGGACATTTCCACAAGGTCTCTGGCTTGGGTATGCACTGCACTCTCCCCACTTCAGGTTACTTCGTAGAGCGTATCTATTGTAGCCAGCCCACTGGAACTCATCCCCTACACATAAGCCCCACTCTAGGGCATATGGGCACTTCTTAATAGTGGCCAGAGCCTCCTTTCAAGCCTGGTTAGCAGGAAATACAGATGTTGGCTCAGTCATGATCACAGTAATCTTGAAATGCAACTAGATGTTTTTGCAGTTACTTAGCACTCCTTGCCTCCCTTTTCAAGCCTCCAAATGGAAGGAAACAAAAGTTGTTGTTTATTTCTCTAAAATGCCTGCCTGCAATACTGATTTGCTCATTTTGAACCAGAGAATACAGCTGAAGCTAGCAATAGTGTGACTCATTTATTTGAAATAATTATTTCAGTCCATCTCAACAGCCTGGCTGTTGAGACTTTGTGAGGCAACCGTGCCTGGTTAAAGGTGGTTTATCATTAACTCCCCATCACATGATGCCAAATGCTGGATTTTGAGAGTCATAGGTATTCAGCGAAACCCTCGATACCCAGACGAGACATGCTGAATACATTGTGTGCATTCTGGTAAATGCATCAAGGTAATAATTGCTTCCACATTTCCCCCTTTAAATACACATTTTCACTCAGGGCCACAGTTTGCCCTTATATATACCCAATGTATTTCAGATTTCTGTGTAATTTAAAGAAAAAGCATTGCTGAGGTGAGCCAAATTTATATATGAGTTCTTTGTGTAAGTTATTTCAGAGCCACAAAGACTGTCCCCATGCTTATATGCGGTTTGTTTCCTCATAATGGCTTTCTGCCATCAATTGAAATACCTTTCTTACAGTGCCCTAGATCCCAATATGAAAAAAGTTTACTTATTTTTTTATTATTTTTTTAAAGAAAGACTTCTTATGTATGTTTCTAAGACAGAAGGACTGGTTTACATTTCCAATACCCTCAATCTGGATATAGTAAAAGAAGTGATAGATTGGGGGTGGGGAGGAAATAGTGACGTCTAGTGCCAATGGAAAGAATGGGCTTGTTTTCTTGCTTTTGGGAGCAAGGAGATCATATCCTCTATGGAAACTGAGGACAGAAAGTATCATAACATGTCTTTATAAGACAGAGCAAATATATGAAAACATTTCTTTGTAAAACATGTAAACTTATATTATTTATGAATACAAGTACCACTTGTACCACAAGTACCATCAAGTACCACTTACTCATTTTCTTCCTTGTAGAATGCATACACGTATTTTAGTTTCATAATACTTTGAAATCTTCCCCACAGTTAGCAAATAGATTACTGCTTATACTACTGTCTGTCCTGTATTGACTATGTCATTTCAAAATGGCATTGTTCATCTCCATAGATTTGGATTTCATTATTTTGGGGGAGTGGCTTTATTATCTTTCTGGTCACAGGTCTTACAGATAGGATTTGTTTTCTTAGTTTCAACTGCTCCTTTTAATTATATTTGATTCAAGAATATTTAAGACTTGATTTGGGTGGTGGGTTCTCTTTGTATACTGTTTTCACATTTTCCTAAAACAGCTGACAGTTTATGGATGTACTGGGAAGTTGCTAGGTTTTACTGCGTTTCTTACTATCACCCATGCTTTCTATTAAAGTACTTATTTAAAATAGCACAAAGTTTTGTATGTGGTTTTGGGAACATTAAACTTAAGTGCGTCCTGTGAATCAAATATGTGTCTGTTTAGAGACAATCAAAAAGCAAAAAGCAAAGCAATTGAAAACTCAAGTGCAACATTGTTATGTTTTATGGAAAAGAGTATTTAAAAAGCCAGATATTGTGGTCCCAGACATGGTACTTTAACGGTTAATTCCTTGGCATCCTGTCAAAAGGTAGAACTTGTATCTGGAATAGCCTGATGGGATAAAAACGTAGTAGCTTTGATTTTACTGCCTGTGACCACAGAAAATTGTCTATGCAAGTTTTACCTGGCTAACCCTGTGATCAGTCATGTGCCCAGCACTATCCATGGAGGTTTTGTGGAGGAAGTTTTCCAGGGCCAAGGAAAATATTTTTATGGTGTCCTTAGATTGTTTGAATAAACTTTAAATTAAAAAGGACTTTTGAATACCTTAACATGAGGTAAACTCCAACCTAGACTTAATTGGTCTGTTCTCCAAATGAGAATCGGAAAGCCTGCTTTGCTTCTGAGTTTACTAGAGCTGGCAGCTGAGGCAACTGACTTGCTAAGAAGGGTGGGATGATAAGGGTGAATCCATATTAAATTTTATCATCCTCTCTCTCTTGTCAGAAAGTTAGCAAATGGTATTAATTAGTGCATTTGTCCCTCCCTTCCACCTCATCTCAACATTTGGGGAATGATTTAACAAAGCTCACCATGTGCCAGGGTCAAGATAAATCCTTTACTTGCATTAATCTCATTTGATCCTCCCACCTAGCCTATGATTAGGTTAGTTTATTAAATTGCCCAAGGAAATTAAGGCTCAGAAGGGGCAAATAATTTTTCCAAGTGCACATGAATATCAAGTATAAACCCTGGCATCTGGATACTTTCAAGTATGATTCCAGAGCCAACGCTTTTACCCACTCAACTGCACAGTCTTCTAAAGGACAACTGAAGTCATCAACACAAACAGGCACCAGGGCCTGTCTCAGAGACAGACAGTACATGCTCAGCTTTTGGTAGCTCCCTCTCCTCTTTCTCCTCATTCTCTAGGGACAGCTTTCTTCTAAATTGCTGTTTGTTTTCATATATGATTCTACAAGGATAACTATCACAGGCCTAGAATATTAACACTGTATTTTATATGACCACAAAGCTGCATGGTAATATGTACTTTTGAACTAGGACCGTATTCACAGTGACATACTAGAACATTGCTATTCAGCAGGGACAGAGCCTATGAATTTATCAAACACTGTGAATAACTGATAAAATACGAAAAACTGCAGAAACATTAGATTAGGTATTGTTTGACTTCCCCGTGACCAACCTCAAAAAGTCAATAGTGTAACTGGTGTATCCCTCACATTGTTATTATCACATTCATCTATGAATGGCTACAGTGAGAGATTTGCCTATCATGACAACAGAGAAATATGTGATAAATTCCTTTAATGACACCTTATTTTCCTTTTATTATATAACTAAATGGCAAAATGCATCCACCAGTACATACTAGTACATTGAAACTAACTGATAGAAAAAAAAACCCCAACTTTTCTTAAAAGCAAACTAAAGAGCATGATCAAGTGTCATAAAAATCATGGCAGTTTAGGCCTAATATGATCACAGCTGTGAAGATTACAAGCTTGGGCCCTTTTAAAGAAACAAATGCTATAAAACAATGAAACTTTATAACACACACACACACACACACACACACACACACACATGCACCTTTGCTTATGTACAAACATCCGCACACCCAAGCGCACTCACGCCCCACACATATGAACACATGCATGCCCTCTCCGGAACACATGCTGTGTCACACTCTCAACTCTGGATTGAGTTTTTAGTTGATTAAACACATGAAACTGAAACTATCCAAATAAACTCTTTTGGCAGTTATTGAAAGTCTTTTGAAGTAAGCCAGAACGCCTCTACAGTCAGTGTTTCCATACTGAATCAGTCCCTGTCACAGTGATATTATGTTTATTTTTTATGTTGGAACTTGGATTTTTTTTTCTTTCATTGCACCAGCTTTGCAAAGATAAAAATAAAAGGTAATAAAGCAACATTCAGTAGATTTGAAGACCTCCTCCTTGGTGAAAGCTCCAGCTCTAATTATTTTTACAATCTATTTATAGTAAGATTGAGCTGCTACTTTGTAACAGTAATGTAAGACTTCTGTCCCTTCCAAAAGGGAAAATATTGTCCTGCCTTTGTGAACCAATAAAGCTTAATAGTTGGTGATTCCCTCAATCCTTTTGTTTCCTGGGCCCTGGAGTCTCTTTGAGCTTGTCATTGTGGCAGGATCTGACTAGGAGGGGCCCCTTGAAAAATTCTAGAGGTAATTTGGGCAGATTTCCCCAAACGCTTAAGTTTCTTTTTTTCAGAACCCTTTACAGCTCTGAACATTTTGACATACCGAATTTAGAACTTGGGTACAAGAGACAATGAAATTAAATATATCCAAAAATTAGCTCATAACTTTCTACATCCCATATAAAACCATTCCCTTTCTCCAAAAGCCCCTGCTTTGGATAATGGCATGAAACTAATTCTTGAAGCCAAAAACTGAAGATTCGCCTTCACATCCTTTCCTACTCACTATATCTAGTTTTTTATCACATGCTGTCTATTCGACCTCCAAAATGTCTCTTATTTCTCAGCTCTCAGCTCTCTCCCCACTGCAGAGTAGAATCTCCTTGAATCTAGCCTATAATCTGCCTGCCACTAGCCTGTGCTTCCTGAAGTCCTAACTGTTGCCAGCAGCCCTATTTCTAAAGCACAAGTCTTATCTTGTCTTTAGGAACTTTGTGAGTAGGAAGAGGGAACACTTTTCCTTAATAGGCCATTTCTTCTTATCACTGAATAATATTCTATTGTCTGGGTGTTACAATCAGAGTTTTTTATTTCACCTTTGTAGTCTTTGCATCTATCTCAGTGCATGACACAATAAATGCTCACTGACTGAGTAGATGAGTATCAGCTCCTTTGTAACTTGACCACAGTGGGACATCTCAGGTTCCTGTAGCCCTGAGCCACCCTCCCTTTTAAGGACACTGACCTTACTGTTTTCTAAATATGCCTTGTTGTCTGGAGTATCTCCAAGAACACGGCATTCTTCTACCTCTCACATCCATACTCCTGCCCCAGTCTAGCAAACTCCAGTCCAACCTTTAATATTCATCTCATGGCACATTCCCTACGGCGCTTTCACACCTCTCTCCCGGAGCATTGTGTTCATACTCTGTTGTAGCACAGTTCATGTATGGGTAGTGTGACACCACTGAGCGGTGGCCAACCCAAAAGGTATATTTATACCCTAAGCCCCTGAACCTCTCTGAATGTGATCTTGTTTGGAAAAGGCTCTTTCAGGTATAGCTAAGAATCTTGAAAGGAGATCATCCTGGATTATACACACAGGCTTTAAATCTAACACAAGTGTCCTTATAAGGCACAGAGAAGACACACGCAGGGAGGAAGCAAACATGTGAAGATGGAGTCAGAGATTGGATTGACCACCAGCCAAGGAACTCCTGCAGCCACCAGAAGCTGGAAAGATTTTCCCCTAGAGCCCTTGTAGAGAGCATGACCCTGTCGACACCTTGACTTCAGACTTTTGGCCTCCAGAACTGTGAGAGAATAAATTTCTGTTGTTTATGGCCACCAAGTTTGTGTTAATTGGTTACAGCAAACTTAGAAAACTAATAAGGGTAGTTATTTATACATCTGCCCCAGACTAGATCTTGAAATCTGGGAAGGGAAAGATAGTTGTTTTATCTTTTTTAATTGATTTTATTATTTTGAGGAGTTTTGAGAAAAATTGAGTGGTAAGTACACAGTATTCTCTTCTCCAGTTTTCTCTGTTAACATTTTGCAGTAGTGGTATATATTAATTATAATTGATGAGCCAACATTGATACAGGATTATGGACTAAAGTCCATAGTTTACATTAGGGTTCGCTCTTTGTGTTGTCTAGTCTATATTTTGACAAATGTATAATAACATGTATGCCCTATTAGAGTATGCAGAATGGTTTTACTGCCCTAAAGGCTCTGGTGCTCTACCTATTCATCCCTTTCTCCCCCTAAACCTTAGGAACCACTGAAGTTTTTATTATCTCCATCTGCCTTTTTCAGATTGTCATATGGTTAGAATCAAAGAGAATGTAGCCTTTTCAGATTAGCTCCTGTCCCTTAGCAGTATGCATTTAGGTTTCCTTCATGTCTTTTCAAGGCTTAAAAGGCCATTTCTTCTTATCAGTGAATAATATTCTATTGTCGGGGTGTAACAGATCAGAGATTTTTATTTCACCTTTGTAGTCTTTGCATCTATCTCAGTGCACGACACACAATAACTGACTGAGTAGATACTTAAGGAGGTACATGAAAGATGGATGAATGGTTGAATGAACAGTGAATAAGTTAAGATGATTTACTGAATATAAAATGAAAGTACGACTTTTTATAAAACGACCAAAGTGACTATATTATTTTCTTGCTGTCACTGAAAGCACCCAGTGGCTGTCATTCAGGGGTTCTGAGTAAGTTCTGGGTTCTGCACCGACATTGTTGGTGATAGATTCTAAAGCCGAAGGACTAACCCTAAACTGATGGCTAAAGAACACTGAATCAACTCTCCTTGTTAGAGGGGAAAAAGGAGACTTCAGCCTCCAAGAGGCATCTAACTTGTATGCATAGGTTGAATACCCTTTGAGTTTCATTACTGGTAACTTTGGTATTGATTTTAAAAATGGTTAAATGGTAACTAATGTAACATTAAGAATCTACTTTAGGGCCAAATTTCATGATGAATATTACCATTGCTCAGTCCCATAGCTGAATGGCTGGGATCATAAATGTTTTATTCAATTACCCTTTTATTTTACCACCTTTTTCTTCTAGAATAGGATCTTTTCATAGCATTTAATATTTATGAATGAAAAGATATGAAGTAGAGGTTTTGATTCAAAATGATTTTGAGAGGTCTTGTGGAAAGAGGGGTTTGTTTTGTTATTCTCTCTAAATTGTATGTTTTAATTTTTTCATAGTTAAAAAACCTCTTTTTATAATAATGATAAAGAGAACTTAAGATAATTATATTACAAGTATGAATTAAAGTACTTTCATCTCATCTCAAAGCAGAATTTTTTATATCCCTAAAAAAATTCTAAAAGACCTAAAATTCTGTCTTAATAAGCAACTTAAGGATCTAAATGCAAACAATATACATATATATGTGTGTGTTGTGTATACTGATTTATCTATAATTTAATGTATTTTTCAGAAAAACGGATATTCCAAAATTGTGTTTTTTTCAAAGTAAATATGTTTGAATCATATTTAGAAAAATGCTAGAAAACAATTCTAGAATAAATATTTTTCACAAAATGACTCACTTATCCATCAGCAACAGGTAATGCATAGTCAAGGAAATATTTTGGGTGCCATTTAGGGCCTAAATCGTCAAATATATAAAATTCTTTTATTATTAAAAAGAAGTTTCAAGAAAAAAATTTGAGTAGTGTCATAATGTTGTCAGACTATAATATGATTTTGGGTGCAGTTGATTTCTGACTATGACTTCAGGGAAGACATAGGAAACAAATCTATTATATCACTTCATTGTAAATTCTTTATGTTCAATCAAATTACTG
Source organism: Smutsia gigantea (assembly GCA_032199065.1). NCBI lineage: Eukaryota > Metazoa > Chordata > Mammalia > Pholidota > Manidae > Smutsia > Smutsia gigantea. The sequence goes on from JAVSCE010006746.1 coordinate 10,450, forward strand.
ATACATCACAAATGGGAAGGATTGTCCTCCCCCCACATGTAAGACTATTCTTAAATAAACTACAAATTCATATTACCATCTGGCAATGGACAGAAGCAGATTAATCATTTCCTTTTTAAATAATGAAAAAGTTCCCTTCAAAGCAAAAAATATCGGACGGGGAAAAAAACCTATTATTTTGTTTATAATTTCCCATAGTTTTCAGTATATGAAATCCTACAACATGAACTTGCTTTTATCAAGCTAATATTACTTAGCTTTATTTGTTTTCAATATATGCATTAATTATCTAAGAAAATTCATTTAAGAAAAGAGCAAAAGGAAAACTCCCAGCATCTGGTTTTTTGGAAAATGCAGATTGCTAAACTTAGCATCTGGGTTCCCCACAGAACTCCAGCAGCTGCTTCCCAAACACCTCTAACTGTGGTCTTCTGCTTTTGCATTCTTCTCTTCCTTCTTGTTTATGATAAAAATTTCTGGCACATTTATCATCTTTGGTAAAAGTAAATTGTTGAAATCTTCGTTGCTGCCAGCTTGCTGTGAACATAGAGCTGAAATCTGTGTTTTGAAATAACCTTTATTATTTGGTTGATACTTCTTTTCTGCCTGTAGCAATGCTGTTTTGGTTTTGCTTGTTTTTAAGCTTCTTTGATTTTTGCTACATACTTTGACATCTAACTAATAAAAAAATGATTGCTTCTTTTTTTAGTCATATTATATCAGTGGTTCATTTCTGCTTTGCCCTTTTTTTTGTTAACCTTAGGTATTTTTAATGGTGCTAAGAAATTCATCACACAGCTGCTCAAAAACATCTCCACTACAATCCTAGCTTGCGCACTTTTACAGTGTTATGAAACATGCCTATTTAAAAATATTTAATTAAAATGTTAATGTATGTAGAATTTATAACAGCATTTCTGAACACATTGCCTGTCCCGGGAGTGAGAGCAGGCTACAAGAGAGACTGTCCTGGTACGATGATTTTCTAATGACTTGTAGGATAAGTAGTTGTTGCTCTAATAATTTCCCCCATCCTATACCACTTCCTAGTCATTTATTTATTTTTTCCAGTGAGGCTTTGTTGATGACAGCTTATTTTCCATGCACTACATTAAACATTGGGACCATAAGATGACTACAACACGGTCATTGCATTCAAGCAGCTCATACATCCTGAGAAATACCCTTGCTCAAAAGGAAGAGAGGTTAGTATTAAAGACAAGAAAAAATGGGAGCAATAACATATTTCTCTGATATAAGCACTGCTGAGAAAACTGTAATCTAGATAACTTTGGAAAGAAAAGGAATTTTCTGAAACATTTTAGATTGGGAGAACACATTTGGATTTAAACACAAAGCTTTCTAGAACCTACTCAAGATGAAATGACAAGGGTGTTAGTGACATTCTTGTACCAATCTGCAGTCAAGCGTGGCACATTGATAAAGTCTGGATCTCACCAAATGGAGGTGCAGGGGTTTGGGGTGCAGAGAGACAGTGGGAAATAAAGGAACACAAAGGAAGGTGAAACTGCTAGAGTTTGAATACTGAGAAATTGGGTACTCTGCCCAACTTGACAGTGTTTTTCATATCTTTTAACTGGGATCTTTCATGTTCCCACTCAACTCCTCTTTATATTTGAGCTCATTCATTTCCTTGGTTTTTAAGTATAGTCTATAATTCTTAAATTTACTTTTCTGGCCTAATATTCTTATTGGAGTTCCAGACCCATATTTCCAAGTACCTTGATGTCACTGTCAGTTCTCTTACAGGCACTGACACAACTGAGGCTCTTTCAGGTCTTCAAACTCCACCTGCAGTGCCCCTGGACCACACCACCACCTACCTGGTTTTCAAGCCAGAATGCTGTTTTTATTTTTCTTTCATGACACTTCCCTGTCTCTAAAGGTTCATATCTCATCTGCTACCAAGTCCTGTAGATTTTGACTCTGACATAAATTTTGTATATTTTCTCACTGTTCATCTCCATAATCACTAGAAGGCCTTTCTAGCTGTATTCTGCCCCTTCTCCAAATGATTCTCAATATTGCGTCCAAAGAGATCTTTTAAAGTCAGAACTAATGATGATACTTTGACTACCTAGAATTCTTGACTCTTGATTCTTCAAAAGTTTCCCAATATGTTACATTAAAATTCAAACTCTGCAACAGGACCTAAAGGATCCCACATGATCTAGCTGCTGTCTAACTTTCCAGATGTTTCTTGAGTCACTGTCTTTCTTGTTCACTCCACTTTACAGTGGACTTTAGGTCCTTTGCAAGGACATGATCTTTCCTAACCTGCAAACCCTCACACATGGTCTCTTTCTTTTTAAAATGCTCTTCTGCCATCATTTGCCTTTATATTGCCTTTGTATGATCTTAATCTTTATAACTTATAATTTCTTATAAAGCAAAAAGCCTTATGTTGAATGGTGTATACTTTACTCAGCTTGAAATAACTGAGCTCCAGATATACACACAGGATTGATGGAGGTCTTAGTTTTGAGGAGGATCAAGGTCTCTCAGTATCTAATCCTGTCTTCCTCACTTCTTTATAGATATATCTCCTTAGAACTCTTCCCAATATACTTTTAGAACACATTTTTTTTTCTCTGAGTCTTTTTCCAGGGAACCATCCTAAGATAATATCAAGAGTGGTCCTAGGAAACTGACTGTAAAAAGGAACCTTAGAGCTGGACTACTCACTGGCTGGCTAGCCATAAAGGATACCTTCAGTGGTGTTAGGAGGGGCATGGAGAGCCTCTGGCATGCTCTGGTTAAAAATTCACTGTTGAACTGGAATGGGATACTAGTGGGAGGATACAATAGCAACCGCAATATTTCTGGAATGTGGGAGGGATGAGAGAATTTGTAGTTGTAAACTTATGGAAATAGGTGGTTCTTGATAAGTTCCATGATTCACTAAAGAGAGATTATGTCAGGCTCAGAGTAATCAATCCCTAATTCAATGCAAAATGTAAAATCTACAGGGCATTACTGGCTGCATTTTAAGAAACTCTAGTGCCACAGAGGGAAGAGGGAGCAGAAGATCAGATACATGACTATCGTAGGAATAACAGAGCTTCAGATAAAGCTGCCTTCTCAGCCCAGCAGGTCTTCTGTGCAAACGTCAGGACCCAAATAAGAAAAGCAGGGGACATTAAGATATGGAACGAAGATTTCTAGATAAATGCTGTTGAAAACTTTGAATTCACAAATCCCCTGAACCTGTTGGGTCTACAACATTGACCCTATATCTTCTTTATTAGAACTGGATGACTCCCCTTCCTTGAAGATTATGTAAAGGTCTCAAGTAAGGCAGGTGCCTTACAAGACAATGCTTACCTCTCCAATGATCTACTCCCACCTACCATCCTGGCAACCATTTCAATATCTATACCAAAAATAAACTTTAAAAAGTCAAATCCCAGCATAGTCTGAACAGGAATGAAATGAGTCTTCCCAGGGGGTAGAGGGACCCTATACTGAGCTCCAGAATCTGGCTGATACATGTCAGCAGGGGCAGGGAGAGACTGTATGGAGCTAGATTCTGAGATGCATTCAAGGAAGCAGACATAAAACCGATAAGGAAAAGTTCATTGATACAGGGTGCTTTCCTGTGGTATAAGATTTAAAACTCTGGCAAGGATCCCAGGAGACAGTTCCAACACATGGCTAAGATGACTCTTGGCTACTTGCAGAAATTGATGGTCTGCCTTAACTGAAATATAAATGTCAGACGTGCTGTAGCAGTTAGAGCAGGAAAGTTTCAAAAGACTCAGAGAGGTGAACATTCTGGAGTTGACATACTACCTAAGGCTTGAAAACCTACCATTTGACTAGGTTCCATGGGTGGGCCTGGGGAACATTCTGTTTACCAAATAAAGAATGAATGAATGCTTCGTGAGAGGAGCGCCATCATTGAGATGTTCAATGGATGATGTCTTCTGCCGGTGATGGCTGATGATAGGATAGTCTGTCACAGATCTGGGCTTCCTCACCCCAAGGGGACAATAGTATAATAGAGTGATAGGAGGCAGCTGGCAGCATTTCACCATGTGTAACAATGTGGGTGCAGTTTTCACAACGAGAAGTACCATTGTAACCAGGGGTTGCAAACCAACAGAGAGGTTTGCAGAGGGTTAATAAAATAGTATTACTATAGACAAGATAGATAGGCATCCAAGATAGGTATTTCTTAATTATACAATGAAAATTAATTGAGAGAAGAAGAATACGGATGGACACATGGAGGGGGCATGGAGTGTGAAGAATCTTTGTAGTGTAAGTTGATGCCACTACAGAGCATGAACCCCAGAAGGGAACTAAATTACAAAGTAGAGAGAATGACTAAGACTTAAAGTCAGCCAATTGCTGTCACTGGTCACCGCAATGCTAGGACAAGGGAAGCATAAATGGAGTCGCCACCATGGCGGGGATGGACACTATACATGGGCAGTCACTCTCCAAGACTGTTCTAAGTCCTGTCCCTGCTTGATATCTAACTGGCCAACACCAGATACCCATGCTGAGTCTCTGACATGATGCCAGCCCTCAAGAAGACCTGCTAATACTTGGCAGAAAATTTGATTTCATTGGACTTCTCTCACCTAGAATGAACAGCAAGTCAGATTCATATGCTGGTTATACATTTGCCTTGCCTACCCACAGGTCTTGGCCTTCTACAGATACATAGAAATATATACATATATATATATATTCACACAGCACCCTGCATGACTATTCCTCAGACAAAAGGACCAACTTTATAGCAACTGAGGTGTAGCAATGGGTACATGACCATGGGGACCCATTGGTTCTGTAATATATAAAACCACCCAGAAGTTACTGACCTACTGAAAGGTGGAGGGTCTCTTAAATATGTGGCTGATGCTATGCATCAGTTTGGTTTGAAAGTGTATTAATTTTCTAGGGCTGCCATAGCACAATGCCACAGGCTGAGTGGCTTAAACAACAAAGATGTACCTCCTCATAGTTCTGGAGGCTAGAAGTAAAAGACCAAGGTGATGGCAGGTTCAGTTTCTCCTGAGGCCTCTCTCCCTGACTTGCAGATGGCTGCCCTCTTGTTGCTTCTTTACATAGTCCTTCCTTTATGCATGCACATCCCTGGCGTCACCCTTTTGTTCAAAGTTCGTCTTCATATAAGGTCACTAGAGTGGATTAGACCTCATTGTTGGGAATATGTGTTGCTGAAAGCTCATTGCCATGTCCCTCACTGTGAATTTCCTTCAGCTGCAGCAGGGAATGACTTACCCATGGTTAAAAACTTTTCCGGGGAGCGGTGAGGGGAGGGTCTATAGCCAATGACTGTGTGATACAAAGCTCTTGTCTCCTTGCCTCAATCTGGAACAGCTTTGAAGGGCTATCTTAGCAACCAGACCTCCCATAGGATCAGCTGAGACTTCAGATACAACCATCATGTGGCCTAACTTCTCCTTCATTCCAGTCCTGCTTCCTCATGTCTTCGTAAGTCCCTGAACTCCACAATAAGGCTTTGTAACTTGTATGAGTCTTTATTTATTTCTATCTTAATTCCTAACTTGATTCAGGACAGGACCCATAGTTATTTTGCTCATCCCAGTATCCACTTACATGTAGTACATAATTGATACTTATTAAATAGTTCTTGCTTTTCTTTCTGAAACTACTCAAACTAGAAAACACAACCGATTTTTTCAACTCCCCTCCTCCACCTTCCTCCATAGTAGTTCTTTAGTCATCATCACAGAAAACGCCAAGCATGAATGCATGCAGTTGTTTGCCTTCTCTGGGATGATGAATTCTTCCATATCCTGCCATGATCTGTAGCCTCAACTTATTCCTCAACACTGTTTACTGATCCTTTTACATTCCCCTAATTCAGCTCTTTTCCCCTTTCCATAAAGAGTTAATACAGCTTCTCTGAGCTCCTGAAGCACCACCTCCTTCTCTCTCATCCAGCTTCTTGATGCTACATTCATTTGCAAAATATATACACCTGTGCCTTTGTGTATGCCTACTTTCTTCATGCCAAAATTGATCAGGAGTACTTTTTGTCTAAGCTTATTCTTACCATTGTTACATGTCCCTTCTGGCCAGCACCCATTCTTGCTCCTGCCCTTCGCCAATAAGCTTCTTAAAGAGCTGTTACATTTACTATTTCTGCTTCTTCACCTGCCAGTTCTTTTCCAACCAACTACAGCATGCTTTGTGGAATCCATCATTCCACTGAAATTACTCATAAGATTACCAATAATCTCACAGTAATAATTCCAACAGACTCTTTTTGATCATCAGATTGCAAACCCTTTCTTAAGAATGTATGACAGTCGTCCTGTCACCCAAAATGCCCTCTTTCTTGGCTTTCCTGACACCTGCCAGGTTTGTATTCCTCCCATCACTGTTCAAAATTGTTGTCAGGCAACTTTGTGGACTCCCTGTCTTCTGGATCTCCCATAATTGTTGCAGTATTCCTGAGTCCTTGGCACTTTTCTCTCAATATTTTTAAATGTTCAAAGGATAATCCCATTCAGTTCCTTGGCCTTATTCACTCTGTCCAGAATTCTAGTGCAAATCTCTATTTGAGGGTCAAATTCTACTCCATCCCCCATTCTCCTCAATGCAACCCTGCATTTCCAAACCTGAATTCACTATCTTTCTCACTTCTCTTCCACAGTCATATAAATATCCCATTCAGCAAGCAACACAAACCAGAAACTTGTAATAATACTTGACTATTTCTCAACTTTCCTGACCCCAACCCACCGCACAACTACCAGACAGAACTTTCTGAAATTGCACCTAATTTTGTCAGCCTCTCACTTAAATCCCCTCAGTGACCTACAGCATCCCCAAAACAAAATCCTATTTTGTTTGCAAGACTCACTAGGAATTTCAGGAGTTGAACTCCTCTCTCACCTCTTAAAAATAAGCACTTTTCAAAGAATTTCAGTATCTGAACTCTGAGATTATGATGGAAAGAAAATAAGCACTTCAAATGTAGGGGCTTGAGAAACACATTTTCTGAAATATTAAAAAAGAAAATGAAAAGTTATACCACAAATTTATTGTCTGCCTATGTCACAGGAGAAAGCAAATTTTACAAAGTAAAGCTCAACTAAAGGGAAACTTTCAAACTTTCTTATTTAAACCTTCTGGCAGAGACTGAAAACTCAGCAACTTGACTTACCAAAGACTGCAATCAATATAGCAAGACTTAAGACAGATCGGAATGAACAAGCTGCTTCACAGACTCTGAACGTCATTAGAGTTTGATAGAGTCAGAGCCAGCCACACCATATGGTTGCTGAAAATTTCACTCATCAGGAAGAGCAATAAAATTGCAGTATATTTCTAGAGGCATAAAACTCCTACTTATTAAGGATAAAAAAAAAAAACCACTCACAGAGAATTTGCCGGGAAGGAAAGTAAAGCAAGATTAGAACTCTTCTAAAATGTCCTCACAATGTTTATGCTACTTACAGCTATGAAACGTACAGGAAAATGTGTCCTAGGGGCCTCAAACTCCATGCACAGAAACTCCAGCCTGCTTATGAATTGTCTTTAGACATTACTGACTCGATATCTACCCACAACTGACACATGCCCATCTAATGGCCTTTTTACCCAGTACATGTCCTTATTCAATTACTCCCATGCATTTTCTTCTATTCCACAAATTTTTGTAATGAAGCACTATTTAAAAAATAATAAAACCACTACATTTAGGTATCAAAACATATACATTCATGAATCAAAATAATTCTGCTTCTGAGTCACTGGTGAGAAATTTGATCTCTTATATTGCAGATCCCCAGGTCCTAAGGATTGTATATAATCCAGAACATTTGAAGAGGATCCCCTGGTTATTTGGATTTCATTTTTCATTGGTCAATACACATTGATCAAGTGGGAATGGTCTCCTGAGGGTGGGAGGCACTCCTGGTTCCTTCCCAGGCTTGGGAGAGGGCATCTTGCCCAAATTTGCAGCTTCAGTGCCCACAATCCAGTCAACCTAGGAGTACCTTGAAGCTATTACCCTCTGAGGTTCTGCCACCCCTCCCAAGTTGTAAGGATCATGGGCTGTAACAGATGACAGTGAGACTTTACTTTTGTTTCTTGCAGCCCCTTTAAGTCCTATTCAATGGGGGAATTCTTGCCCAATCTTGGATGAAAACTTAAACAGGTCTTCATGTAATTGGTCACACAACCCTCTTATTTCAGTAATTAGCATGTCCAGATAAGATTCTAATTAGAACTCTCAACTTGCTTAAACCTAATCTCTTCTGTAGCTTAGATCAACTTTAGGCCATAGCCTGAAAAAGGAGGCCAGGAAGTAGGGAATTCAAAATCTTCACTATCCATACATGCAGCCATCTCAAAGCCCCCAACAGCACGTTCAGTGAACAACGAACCTCCAGTACTACTGAAACTTCCCTTGGACGTACTGTGTGCGTTCAAAGATTTAAAACTTTTATTGGGGGTGAATATAACAAAACCAGTTATCACAATTATCAACCTGTGGCTATTCCCAGAGACACTCTGACAGATGAGAACCAAAGTCATTCATCTCTGCGATTTTTTTCCTCCTCTTTCTCTAACTTCTGATATCAAGTGATTGTATCTGAGTCTTCTTGGTGTGCAGAAGTATAAATAATGCAATGAAGAATCATAAAAGAGGAGGCTTTTATTTTTCAGTGAACAAAAGAGAAAGGCAAGGACCATTCTGGAATGTTTGCCTGGGTCCCAGAACTGGAGCTTGATACCTGTATCTTCACAGGAGCTTGAAATTGACCCAGTATTGGAATAGAGAAGTACATAAAAAAATGACTATGCTGTCAAATATTTGAGACTTCAGAGAAAATAATATAAAGTTAAAACTAGAAAGCATAAAGGCTTATATGGAGAAGAAACTCTACTCTAGAGAAGGGTACTGCTCTGCTGTCTTATAGATAAATTATTTCAAGGGAAAGGAAAGAAATATTTCAACTGCCAAATGAATAATGAGCGATGGCACTTATTCCCCCTCAAATGTGCTGGACATCCATCTGGTTCAATTCAAAATTATTTTTCTCATGTCTCATTGTTAGTTTGTCATAGAATTTCCCCTGGTGTGTATGTGTATGTGTATACATGTATATGTATATACATATGTAGAGAGAGAAAGGGGGATGAAAAGAGTTTATTAGTGGTGAGGAGATAGTTCTGTTGATTAATCAAGATTGGTAATGTGGGAGGAAGAGTAGTTCCTTGTAAATGTAAGATGTATTTTCTGACCACAGGTAATATAAGTAAGGGGGTGATAGCATCTCTATCCTCTAAAAAAATTAGAATGTGTTTGGGGTCTGATAAATAACACACTTTGAAATGTATTGAGATGAACAATAACTCATTTAAAGATGTAAAATTAAAATGAGGAACAAAGGTGACACCAATTTACACTAAAAAATGACAGAATGAGCTGAAAATGCTTGCTCTGGAGAATACAGTATTCAGTTGGACAGGTAAGCCGAGGAATATGTTTGAACATTGTTTGAAACCACCATGTGGAACAGGAGATAAATATTTCTTTAGTTGCAGGGAAAAATGAGCAAAACATAGAGGGAATCATGTTTGGATCAAAGATAAAATGGGGAATCTCAGAAGGAAGGGAGTTCTCTGCCATCTAATGTGTTTTAAAAGGAGATGTTAATCATGTCTAGGATAGAATTTCACTTGGCTCATTTTCCTGCATTCATGAATCCTGTCCCTCACCTACTACCACATCAGGCTCATGAGAAACTTACTCAAATGGGTTAAATGTATTGGGATACCCACTGGCTCCTACCCCAAGTGGGGGTTCCATATTTGTTCCTACTGCTGACCCTTGGGCTGAGTAGAGAAAGTAATCTAGATTCACAAAATACTTTTGTGTCTTAGACCTGCCAAAATGGATAGTTTCCTCAACCGGGCTCTAAATCAATTCTACAGAATCCTATACTTCTTTGTTCAATTAATCCATTCTCTTCTTTTTTTTTTCCAGTCATGAAACTATTCTTTATGGACTTCATAACTTAAAAATTCATGGGATACATTGACATACCAAAAAAAGTACTTTCCCTTTTCAACATCTATACTATTGTGATTTATGACCTCTTTTTATTTGGTTTTCTGTCTTTCATTTTTTAAGCAGTAGGCGAAAGAATAGGAATCAGTTCTTTGAACTATATTGTATATAAACATCTGAACTGAAGTACAATAACGGGTCTGTTGTGCATCAAACAGTAGAACCAGTAAGATAAATAATGTAGCTGCATAAAAATAACTTATTATTCATATTACAAACACCTTTGATTTTACCTAAAGACAGCCAACTACAGATTAGCCATATCACCATGAAGCGACCATGAAGCATGTAAACTTGTATGGGTATTTGTTTTCACTATTTTCTAATTTTTAAATGGAGGTTAGAGTTAGTTCTTGGTGTTTTGCAGAGTGACCATGAAGCATGTAAACTTGTATGGGTATTTGTTTTCACTATTTTCTAATTTTTAAATGGAGGTTAGAGTTAGTTCATCTTTAAATTCAGAATATTATTCTACACATACGGATCTATATTTTGAACCATATGGTGTCATATTTATTTCCACAAAGGAAAAGTGATGACAGAATTTTTTTTAAGTTTCTAAAAAATATGTATTAAAACAGCAGTAGATTTCCCATTAACCAAAGAATTCAGTACCTCATTTTTCAGCCAGTTGAAGGGGCGCCGAGAAGTACTGGCTTTGGAAAAGATGCTTCTTTCCAGCCCAAACTCTTCAGAGACATTCAGGAAGAATAATTTCCATTCAGGAATTCCATATTTCATATGCCAGGTGTCAGGACTGTCAAATCTTTGGACTGTTTAGTCTTATCAAACCTAATAAAACAATCGCATATAACCACTAGGAAACATTTTGTTGCTCTTTTCTGTGCAGTATCACTTTTAAGTTCAACTTGGTTTATGAAAAACCAGTTTTGCATCCCTGAACATCTTGTTCAGATTTCTAAAGATTTTTCTTGAAAGTATGTCAGTATAAGAAGTTATTCAAATATACATATAAAACAAGAGTGATATTCAAAGGCTTATATACTGAACATAAACCAGACATAAAGTTTAAATGATATTCTTTCTAGGGGAAAAATCAGTGGTAGAAATCTTTTAGCCTTATCTTACTAACAGTTCATAGGGAGTCAGATGAAGCTGGCTGGATGTTGCTTTGTCCCAAACATCTGAAATTCAGAACAGAAAAGGTGGGTGGAGATTACCTTCTTGCACCATGATTCAGTCTCATGATACAATGGCTTCCCTTTAGAGCTTTGAGTTGAAGACATCCTTGTTTTCGTCATTTCTCATAGCTTGTAATTCTGCAAAAGGAACAGGATGGAGTGAATTCTCAAATCAAATATTTCAAGTGTCACAATTGATATTATTTAAACTAATTCCTTAATAACATGTCATTAAGTAACATTAATAACATTTAGCTTAATAACACTTAATTAAAGTCTCTTTTAATTTGTCCATTGATATAGTGGTGAATACAAAAGCAATTTGTTTTCAGAGGCTGATATAATTGATAAGCGTTGCTCTGGCACAGGATAAAGTGTGATATATATAATATTTTTGTGAACTTCTTAGGTTAAATTTCTCTTGATTTAGGAGAGAATAATATAAATCACTCCTTTACAAACTTATCCAGGGATGGTTGTGGATAATCTCAGCAATTCCTGAATGGCAATTAAAAAGGAGATAAGTAGCTATAGTGACCAAATTCCAGACTGTGGGCTAAGTGCCTCACCTACCAGTTTCAGTTGTCTCTGAGGTGCTCAACAAGCCTTGCCTTTCATTAAGAGAAATTCTAAGCCATGATTTGTTTTCAAGTTACAATCCTTTTGATCTCTTCTGATATAAATTATAGTCCTAAATTCAAGGATCCTGTCTGAGGTTTAAGACCAAGTCCTTGACCTCTGCATTAGTTTTAGTAGGTTGCATATGGTTTATTCTGTCATGTCTGAGTCGTCTCTCAGTAATGACCTGATCCTTTACATCCTCTAAGAATGTTTGGTCCTGTTTGCTTTAACCCTGTTTCTCCAGAGACTGAAAGCCAGTCCTCATACTTGCCAATGGGTCCTGATATATTATTGCTGATCTCCCCAATACCCAGTCACCAATCTGGTGTAGCTTCTATGATAACAATCACCACTTTGGAATTAACACTACTAATGAGCAGAATAGAAATATTCATAACCCTGTATATTCTTATAGCACTGTGATGCATTTGAACATCAATCATATTTCTCTATTAATAAAAACTTGAGAATCACTGATTTTAGGAATTATTAAGGTAATGTGGAAATAGAGTTTGTCATTTGTCCACTGAGTGTGTAAAATCCTCAAAGCCAGAGATCCCTTTTCATCACCGTATCCCTTGCAACCCAAATGGGACCTGGCCGAGATGGCTCTGTCCTACTTTAAGTAGGGAGGTCTAGTTGCTGTATTCTAGTCCTTTTCAATCTATTTCCAGAGTTTGATTCTACCATTTGACAGCTTCCTTTAAGAGCTTTGGTAGCATTAAAAAAAAAAAGTTTAAATGAGATTAGTAGCTACAGAAATTGGTGGCAGTACAAAGCAAACTGTTAATAAAGAAACTGAGGTGAAAGAGAGAAGAAAAGAGGTATGCCTCTTATTACCTCTAGAAAGCATTATATACATAGAATAAATCAAGATAACTTAGTGACTATTCATAGAACCACATTTGACAAAAAACACTTAGATAAAAAAATGGATATTTTAGTGGAAAAGTATATGACCTGAATTATCTCCAAGGTTACTTAATATACTTGAATTACAGCTTTTTCCCATCAGTACCCATGGCAGGTGATGTCTTCATGTCTGACACTGCATGGTCACAGCCATAGACAGGCACCAAATGTAGAATTTTCTCCCCTGTAGTCAAGAAAGCAAAGAAAGGAAGACAGTGTAATTCAGATTACCTTGATTATTCTCTAACAAAGTAAAATTTATACATTTAAAAATTCATAAAAATTCACAAATTTGGCATATTCACTCTTCTCAGTAGTAAACGTCTAAGCATTATTTTATTAATAATTCATTATGAGATAAAATATGAAGTGAATATTAACCAAGTGTGAATATTAATCTCTATTATGCTAAATAAGTAAAATTTGAACACAAAAATATGAATTATCAAAGAGAACAACTCATTTAAGTAATGCAGGGGAAAATAACGTATTGGGCAAAAGAAGTCTTTTGTCCTTTTCAGAGACTACATTTACTCCACTTTGGTATTGGACAGTATATCCTTCCAGCCACCTCATAAAATAATCATGTAGTAGGTGTAAATGGAAATATTTTTAACAAATGTCAAATTTCATAAGTTAGTGCATGCATGTTCCATAAAATAATTTCTAAGTGATGATTTTTACATGGGTTTACAAATATTTCTTGTAGCTTATAGAGCTCAGTAGCACATTACCCCCCTTGAAGAAATGTTCTTGAACCCCAGTGATTATTTACTGCATCTTTTTAAGAATAGTAAAATTAAAGGCCAGTAATTAGAGCATTGTAAAACTATATATACAGAAAGAGAAAGCACTTTTTAGGAAATGTACATAAGTAATGATAGGGGATTGACAGCATTCCTCTAGAACTTGGTAGGAAGAAGTTGACACCACTAAATTTCTTAGCAACATGTTTTCATGGAATCTCAGTCTACCTGTACTCTTATCTCTTGTGTAAAATATCCAACTTTTCACTGAATAATTTTAGTTGAAGTTTCCACTGACATCAAAAAGTGACTATGTGAGAGGTGTGAAGAACTTTCTAAAATGAGTACTGTTAACATGACTTGTTTCTATATTTATTTTACTCATATCTCTTCTATTCTTATTTTTTAAACATATTTTCCTTCAAACTTTGACCTTCATGTTCTAGGGTAGTTCTATTTCCTGACACTTCCAAATATAAAACACAGTCACATATTACATCTAGTGGGGATCATGATTTCTTGTCCTAAGAAGGTGTGCTGTGAAATTCAACGTAACATCTTTCTAATGCCTGGTGGTGGTCAGAGGTCAAGGTGGCATGTAACACTGTCACACACATCAC
>JAVSCE010006747.1:0-30840 GCA_032199065.1 Smutsia gigantea
AACTAATATCTGAATTCAGCAAAGTTGCAGGATACAAAATTAACACACAGAAATCTGTTGCTTTCCTATACACTAATGATGAGCTAACAGAAAGAGAAATCAGGAAAACAATTCCATTCACAATTGCATCAAAAAGAATAAAATACCTAGGAATAAACCTCACCAAGGAAGTGAAAGACCTGTACTCTGAAAACTACAAGACACTGCTAAGAGAAATTAAAGAGGACACTAACAAATGGACATGCACCCCATGCTCTTGGCTAGGAAGAATAAATATTGTCAAAATGGCTATACTACCTAAAGCAATCTACAGAGTCAATGCAATCCCTATCAAACTACCAACAGCTTTCTTCAATGAAGTGGAACAAATAATTCTGAAATTCATATGGAACCACAAAAGACCCCGAATAGCCAAATCAATCCTGTGAAGGAGGAATAGAACAGGGGGAATTACACTCCCTGACTTCAAGCTCTACTACAAAGCCACAGTAATCAAGACAATTTGGTATTGGCACAAAAACAGACCCACAGACCAATGGAACAGAATAGAAAATCCAAACATTAACCCAAACATATACAGTCAATTAATATTTGATGTAACAGCCTTGGATATACAATGGGGAGATGACAGCCTCTTCAGCAGCTGTTGTTGGAAAAACTGGACAGCTACATGTAAGAGAATGAAACTGGACTACTGTCTAGCCCCATACACAAAGGTAAACTCAAGGTGGATCAAAGACCTGAATGTAAGTCATGAAACCATAAAACTCTTAGAAAGAAACATAGGCAAAAATCTCTTGCACATAAACATGAGCGAGTTCTTCATGAACATATCTCCCCGGGCAAGGGAAACAAAAGCAAAAATGAACAAGTGGGACTATATCAAGCTGAAAAGCTTCTGTACAGCAAAGGACACCATCAGTAGAACAAAAAGAGATCCTACAGTATGGGAGAATATATTCATAAATGACATATCCGATATGGGGTTGACATCCAAAATATATAAAGAACTCACGCACCTCAACAAGCAAAAAGCAAATAATCCAATTAAGAAATGGGCAGAGGACATGAATAGACACTCCTCCAAAAAAGAAATTCAGATGGCCAACAGGCACATGAAAAGATGTTCCACATCACTAGTCATCAGAGAAATGCAGATAAAAACCACATGAGATACCACCTCACACCAGTGAGGATGGCCACCATCCAAAACACAAACAACAACAAATGTTGGCAAGGATGTGGAGAAAAGGGAACCCTCCTACACTGCTGGTGGGAATGCAAATTAGTTCAACCATTGTGGAAAGCAGTATGGAGGTTCCTCAAAAAACTCAAAATAGAAATACCATCTGACCCAGGAAACCCACTCCTAGGAATTTACCCTAAGACTGCAGCAGCCCAGTTTGAAAAAGACAGATGCACCCCTATGTTTATCACAGCACTATTTACAATAGCCAAGAAATGGAAGCAACCTAAGTGTCCATCAGTAGATGAATGGATAAAGAAGATGTGGTACATATACACAATGGAATATTATTCAGCCATAAGAAGAAAACAAATCCTCCCATTTACAACAACAAGGATGGAGGTAGAGGGTATTATGCTCAGTGAAATAAGCCAAGCGGGAAAAGACAAGTATCAAATGATTTCACTCATATGTGGAGCATAAGAGCAAAGAAAAAAACTGAAAGAAAAAAACAGCAGCAGACTTACAGAACCAAAGAATGGACTAATAGTTACCAAAGGGAAAGGGACTGTGGAGGATGGGTGGGAAGGGTGGGACAAGGGGGAAAAAGGGGCATTACGATTAGCAGGTATTTTGTTGGGGGGGCACGGGGAGGGCTGTACAACTCAGAGAAGACAAGTAGTGGTTCTATAGCATCTTACTACACTGATGGACAGTGACTGTAATGGGGTTGGTGGGGGGACCTGATGAAGGGGTAGTTTAATAACCATAATATTGCACATGTAATTGTAGAATAATGATACCAAAATAAATTATATTAAAAAAAACATTTAAAGCAAAAAAAAAAACATTTCCGGGAGGCCTTAAATTCTATCAGCTTAACTTTGTTTTCTTCATCCCTTAGTCGGTAACTGAGAAAAAGAGGAATGAAAAAGAAAAAGGAAATATGGGAGAAATAGTGAAGGCAAGAGTGATGGTGAGAGAGAAGGATTTGGAATGAAGGAGGTTTGAACATATGACCTTTTTGATAAATATTAAGACCTGTATAATATATGTAGGGGCATGCAAACTATAGGTGATGCTTTAAAATTTTCAGAATTGGTTGACCTAACATTTGTATACAATGGATATAAAATGTCTAGCAGCATGACTAGATTAAGGATTGTAAAATAAAAGGAAAGGGGAAGGTATTTATTAAGAAGAGAAAGCTTGAATATTATGCCCACTTTAAAAAAGAAGTAGGCTAGCAGATACTTATATACGATGTTATGACTCATTTTTACCCACATGTGATGAGGCTATGAAAGGTATTTTGCCATAAGAAACAGGTATTAGAACTTTATGGTGGAGCACTGAAATAGTGTCTTGTTGGAGATCCCCCAGAAGCCGACCCCGAGACAACAATTTAAGTTCAAGGAGTTTCTTCAGGAGGTGAGCCCAGAAAACACCCACAGAAGTGTGGGCAAGTGAGACAGGGAAAGAAAGGAAGGCAGCCAACACAGGGCGAACTGTCAAGCCAGCTACTATGGTGGCAATTGGAATTTACTTAATCCCAGGGATTGAGCTGCGACCCGGAATGATCCCACTCGAGGGCTGAGAGTCCTGGGCTACTTATACCTTCACTCCTGTCAGCCACTGGCTGAGAGCTCTTGGGGGTGCGGGCTGTTAATTTTCTGGCCCCTCAGCCCTGCCTTTCAGCGGTGTTGGGGGCAGTGGACAGGAGTTTCCGATGGCCAGAGAAAGCACGCAGGCAGCGAGATGCTGGTGCTGGCAACTGGCAGTGGGCCAGGTGAGGACCACAATAGTAAGGCCTGAGGGGATCTGGCAGGGCTCCCATGGCTCCTGCTCCGAAGAGATTATTTTAGTTCTTCCCTGCAGATTTTTGGGAATACTATTTTCAACAATTTGATGTTGTTGAAGTGAAAACCACTTGTGGGAAGGATGATATCATTTGTAGGTCTCTTCCAAGCCCACTTGAAGCTCTCTATTGGTCAGTTTCCTCATCTGCAATTATCCCTGTCTGATCAGGTGTTGTGGGGATTACAAGTAGCCCGCGAAAGTACCCAGAAAAACGCTAAGAATTTAAGAGGTGCTTGATAAATGTAGAACAAGCTGATGGTGCTTATGAGGGGCAGGGCTGATCTGACAAGTTCTCACTGAGCCATGCCCCACCTGCAGAAGAGACAAGGCTCAGGAGCCTGGTCCCAAATGTTCCTTGAACAACCAGCCTCCAACAGTTTTCCTCTGCTTCTGCTAACTGGAGATAGGGCTCCCTCAGCTTGCACTCACTGAGTCCCTGCACCCCGACCCCATGCCCAGTCCCTGATGTCTTTGGGGTAGAGGGGTAATGCTCATTTTTTTTCTATGAGGATAACATATGCTCATTCTAAAATACTTCTTATATACAGGAAAATAGAAAAAAGAAAACAAATATCCCCCATAATCCCACAGTTTAAAGCTGTGTAAATCTTGGTGTATTTCCCTCCAGTACTTTTTTCTAGACATGTACATGTTCCATAATTGGGATCATTTTTGGAATCATATTTTGTGGCCTGCTTTTCTCACCTGACATAATGTTAACATGTTCCCATAGTACTACAATTTCTTCAAAAATATGACTCTTAATGTCAGTATAATACTCTGTTATAGGAATGCACTTTATTTTAACCATTCCTCCTTTTGCTGTAAATGGTATCTTTTTGGGGCCTTTTATAAGTAGTTCTGTATTAAGTGCCTTTGTACATAATTATTTGTGTGCTTCTCTGATTAGTTCTGTGGGGACAAATTCCCAAGGTCAAAGGGTATGAACATTCCAAAGGCTGTTAGCCTGTACTGACAAATGTCCTCCATGGAGTTTTAAAAAGTGTTAACAAGTGTATAGATTTTGTGTAACCATTACACGACTACCGTAATCAGGAGAGGGAACATCCCCTTTATAGTCATCCCCTTCCCCCCAACCTAACTCCTAGCGGTCTATGGAATATTCAATTCCATAGTGTAGAATAAACTGGTCATTCTCAGCTAATCATCTTCATAGCATTACAAAACCCCCAAGTTAAAATCACCCATTCAGGCATTAAGAAGTTCTTGAATCAGGTTGCAATAGCAACCAAGACTCTGGTCCTGGCGTGGGTGGATCTGGTGAGGACCCCTCTCAGAGTGGTACCTGAATGAGTCTATTTCAGCCCGTTCGGACTGTAAGAAATACTGAGATTCAACCCCTGGGCTGTGGGGAGAGGGGCACAAAGAAGCTAAAACAAGGCTGAAGTAGGATTAGTGGGAATGGAATTAGTTATGGAGCTGATCCTTGGGGCAGTGAGAAGTCCAAATTGCGAGGTGCAGGGACTTGAGCTGAATGTGTGTCAGGTGCTACTTGGCTTCAGCACAAAGTGGCACTGACAGCTACAAGTCTGACTTGGGTGACACACGGAAGATACTCATCCTGGGCAGAGACAGTACATTGGTTTGGTGGGTTGGAGGAGGATGAGAAGGGAGGAGAGGGGCACCTGCCCACTTTGAGACAGAAAAGGCTTGGGGCATAAGGGTGTGGTCTGGTTCTTGGGCAAGAGGGGTTCCAAGGGTCCTACTAGGTATCAGGACTCTGCTAAATGGATAGGGGAACAGGTGAGCCTCCCATTCTAAAAAGGGAATTAGAGGACTGATTAGGAACCAAGCCAATAGCCCAATGACCCAGAACACAATGGGGAGTAGGGTGTTTTGTGCTTTCCAATGGGATCATGCAGCTCTAGGTAGTGGTTCTCAAACTTTAGCATGTGGCAGAATGCCTCCAAAACCTCGTGGTTTCATTAAAACATTCCTGGTGTCCACTACTGAGTTTCTCATTCAGTAGGGCTGGGGTGAGGAATGAGAATTTCTGACAAGTTCCCAGGGCTGCTGACACTGCTCTTTTGAGGACCACACTTTGAGAACCACTGGTGTAAGCAAACAAAATGCTGAGATTAGGTGAACAATCTGACTCCCATACCACCTAGCACAGGTGCAATAGGGGCTCCTAAATGTATTGCAGGGCTTGGCTCTTCCAGGTTGAAGGGCTTGGTAGAGCTAAACTTGCAGCTTGAGGTGTTTTGTGTTTGCAGGAGGCCAGACACGAGAGAAAGGAAAGGGTAGGAAGTGGGTAGGAAGGCCCCTTTTTCAGATGACCTAAGTGTTGCTGGAATTCTTGCATCCCTGTGATGCCGGGGTTCGGAGCCCAAGAATGAACTTCGTGAACAGTCAAGGTAGGATAGCAAGGTACAGGCTATTATTCAGAGATAGAGTGAAAGGACAGAGCTCCTGGCTCAAGAGAGTCCCGAGGTGGTACGTTGTCTAGGGGTTTTATAGGCAGTTGAGAGACAAAGGGCTAGGGATGTACCCTGTTAAGTGGTTCCAAATACGTTTGAAGAAATACTAAGTTTCTTCTTAGTCTTCCTAGTTATTTACAAGAACTTTACTGATGATTTCTTCCCAGGATAGCAGCTTCCTGGTCTGGGAGCATATCACTTAAGGCTGTCTGCTTTGCTCCAAAGGTGGGCTGAGTCGTTTTACTTTTTAACTAATTGGCT
Source organism: Smutsia gigantea (assembly GCA_032199065.1). Classification (NCBI taxonomy): domain Eukaryota; kingdom Metazoa; phylum Chordata; class Mammalia; order Pholidota; family Manidae; genus Smutsia; species Smutsia gigantea. The sequence goes on from JAVSCE010006747.1 coordinate 5,749, forward strand.
TTCAAGATGAAATCCTTCCTGCCTTATGTTGTTTTGGGCTTGCAATGGTTTTGGGCTTGTTTGCTACATTGCCCAAGTTGCAACAAATCATTTGTTTAGGGCTGGAGGAAGGAAGGCAGCACTTGGGTAAAGTTAGAGAAATAAATTGGGCTCCCCAGCAGGCCAAAGCTAATCTCGCAATGGTTATCTTGTTTTGTTTTTTTCCAGAGGTCCTCACCCTACTCTGTATAAGCCCATGGTCCGGGTCTCACCTGGAGTCCTTTCTCAAGCATAGGTAATGACAGCGATGTCAAGTGACGTCATTCTGATTTAAAGTGGCAGGATCCATACTTGTCAAACTGTAAATCTCTGCTGCAGAATCCATATTCTTCTTCTAAGGCTAGTCCTCTTTGCTTATTATTGAGGAGTAATAAAAATAATGCCCCCTTACATTAGTATAGCACATTCTAATTTGCAAAGAGTTTTCATGTGATATCTTACTTGACCTTCCAAATTCTGTGAAGGAGGCAGGACAGGTATTTGTATCTCATCCTTTGGGCTACTGTTTCTCAAAGTTCTGAAAGCATTTCTAACAAGTTCCCAGGTGATGCTAATGTTGGAGCTGCTCGTCCTGGACCACACTTGGATGAAAACCACTGCTATTGATTAAGATCAAAGGTTTAGAAGCCCAGGGACTTGTCTTAATAGGACTCCTAGGTGCTTTTTCTACTACTATAGTAGCCATGGCATCCCTACCCACCTCCCTCAATCCTTCCCATCCCAGTTCCACTGCTTATGAGTTTGAGGCCCTGAGCAATTATTCTAAATTGAAATTTCCTCACCTGAAAAATGGGATAATAATAGGACCTACCTCTCTGGATTCTTGTGAAGATTAAACAAGATCTGAATAAAATACTTAGCACTGTGCCTGTGCTTAATAAATGCTAGCAATTACTGTGATTTTATTGTTACTAAAAGTGTGATATTTCATTAGAATGAATATTACATAAGTTCTTTTCTTTGAATGTGTGTCTTCAGAACGCCCCTCTTAAAATGGGGGATATTCCTGTACGATTTAGACATTAAGGCACATCATCTTTAACAACCCATCTGGGATATTTCTGTGATTGCCACAAGCACTTGGCTGAGAGCAGGGTGCTTAGAAAATGCCACCTGGGACTGGAAAAATTGGAGCAGAGGATTAATAGACCAGCGTATGGTGTAGTGTATGGAAGGACAGGCAACAATAAGACTCCATTGGGGACAGGAAAGAGTGGCTGAGGGAGGAAGCAACTGGGGAAGGGAGAGGTGGGAGGAGGTTTGTGAATCTACTTCCTTCAAAGTTCCTTCCAGGGCAACTCCTGGGGTTGGTTGGCTTCAGGGCTCCAGCAGGTCTCAGGAGATCTGCCAGGGCTCTTGTTGCAGTCAAGGGGGTGAACACTCAGGTGCCCACAATGGATGCCCGGAGAGGCCCTCCGAGGCCAGCTAGTAATTGTGGGCACAGGCAGTTTGGGCCCAGAAGTGGCTTTGTCTTCATAGTGACTCCTAATTTGGCAAAATTCTGACTACCGGACATCAAACACCCATGCCAGGGATCTGGTCCTTTTGTAGTGGAGGTCTATTATGTTCTTACTCGAGGCGTTCTGGGTCCCTCAGGAAGTGGTTTTTATCTTATCTGGGTAGTGCAGCCGAGGGTCCCGTGGCGAGAATGGGCCCAGACCTTGCGACTGAATTAAGCAGAAGAAACAAAAGCAGCAAGTTCGGGCCCCGTGGGCACGGCCAGCCAGCCAATGGGGCCGGGCCGCTCCCCGGCGGAGTGGTACTACGACAATAGCCAACCAGCGCGCTCCATGCAAATGAGGTACCGTACCCCGCGCGCGCGGCTCCCGTGCAGTCTGGTTGTTATAGTGATAAACTGAGGCCTTGCCTACTGGCATCTCCGAGGAAGGAAGGGGAGGGGGTGGGGCGGGGGGCAACCTCCTTACTTCCCCGGGGAAGGCAGAAAGAAGGGGTGAAGAAGCGGGGTGGGTAAAGGAGAGAAAAATACGTGACAAAGAAAACATTCTCTGCCTGGGAGGAGACTCACAGAGGGTGTAGAGCTGGAGGGAGCATTCACTGGCCATGCCAGTGCTCACCACTGATGCTGAGTCAGAAACAGGTATCCCAAAATCCCTTTCCAATGAGCCTCCCTCAGAAACCATGGAGGAAATAGAGCACACTTGCCCACAGCCTCGACTGGTAAGTAAAGACAAAGGATTCAAATGTATGCGTAGCTATGGCACAAATGAGTTCCTTCTGCGCCCGCAGCCCCTGAAGGAAACGATGCTTGGAGGATTTTCATGTAAATGAGAATAGAGCTACCGCCTAATCCGTCTCAGCTGTTTATACTTAGCTTCTCTACCCGGCGCTGCTCTTAGCTTACAAAGCATTATTGTATTGGCTGGGTCGGAAAAGGGCTGTGGGCTATGCTGTGTTTTTGTGCCTTGGGAGGAGGGGATGGCCTTTTTCCTCTTAGGTGTATTCTCCGAAAATCAAAACCCTACAGTGCAATTTTAAAATGGTATTCTCTTCGCAAAGCTCGGGACGAGTCCGTTGTTAAGTTTTACCTTCCAGCTGGGGAAGGATTTGGTCCTCAACTAATTTTAGTGCCTAATGGCAATTTTGGGAAAATGAAAACGACGTGGAAGCAAAACTTCCCCATTCGTTTGAAAATTTCAAAATTAATAAGTGAAAGAGTCCCTCGATGTATTTAGAAATAACGTGCATCTTACATGAATTGTAAACATTTCCGAGTTTGCTGCAAAAGGGCTCCTCTGGCAGTGGAGATCTGGGGAAGCTACATTTACTTAGAAAGGAGCTGCATGACTTTAATAATGATAGTGTGGAAATGGGGCACTCAGAGCTTCCTTCCACCTCAGGACCTGGTCTTCCAAATTTGATCAGTTTCTCTGCCACTGGTCATGATTCCTTAAGTTGATGTGAAAGATGTTTCTCAACACCTCAGCATGTATCTTTAAGGAATGCAAATGGGTAGTGGGCTGTCTGTGGCCTGAAGTCTTGTGGAACCTGGGGAGACAGCTCTTGGGACTCTCAAGTCCAAGTGACACACTAGTTAGAGCTATCGTCTTTCTAGAGATTTCCCCCAAGTTGAAAGGTGCAATATTTTGATTGGCTGTGGAGTTTGACCCTGGGAAGAGGTTTTTTAAAAAGAATTTTGTGATGTAGCATTTTCGGTGAATTCTCAAAATGAGGGCTTACAGAATCCAAGGTACACCAGCCCATCGTGGAACTGTAGTTCTTCATAAGGACTGATAAGGGTTCAAAAGCAGAAGGCTACGACAACTTCCTAAAACATGACAACAGAGGAAGTTATATTAGAGAATTGTAGGCTTTTGTTCACTGTTTCTATTTTTTAAATATATTTTCTTAGGGCAGTTGAATATTAACTTCTCCCCAGCAGTTAAGTCACTTTACTGAATGACATACACAGTACAGTACCTGTGTTCTCAAAGGACACAAACCATACCAGCAAGTTTGTTACCAAGGCTTTCCTTTGAGCCACTCAACAACTCATGGTATAGCCCTGAAAAAAAAAATTGAGCACTAAAAAGCCTGTAACAAAGATCACCCCAAAAATATATTTTTAAAAATTAAACCCAGTGTTTAAGTTTACATCACACACTTTCCTGACAACAAAAGGGCAGGGGAGACAGAGGCAGCATCTGGTTCCAGTCTGTGTTTCATTTCAGTCTCTCCAGCCCACTTCTTTTGCTTCCTTTTTGCCTTTTAGCTGTTCTGCTCCTTGGTTGCTTCTGCCTGAGGGTGGGCAGAGGATATCAAGGGAAGGAAGAAAGTTCAAGTACTTTCCACTTTCACCTGTGACAGCTCATCCTGGAGGTAACTCATAAGAACCATGCACATCTGGCAGTGTTACACCTCTGCCTCCCTGCCGTTTTAGAAACGAGGAAATAAGGTTCAGAGAGGGTAAGTGACTTCCCCAAAGTCACATTGCTTCAAAGGAGTAGAGCTGAGATTTGAACCCAGAGCTCTACAGCCACAGAGTCAAAGATCTTTACCCTACAACCCACTCATAAGTGAGATACATTCTCTTCCCACCTCTTTTGAAAGTTCTGGCTTAAAGTGTGTATGTGTGTGTTAAGGATGTACAGAAGTTGAACTGTTGAAGTAATTGTTTTGATCTACCTTTGATAAAAATTTTCCATGGTGTCTATCATTATCACGGTCTGCTGAGAATTTGCACTGTTTAAATAGGGGCCGCCACCAATTTATAAACCACTACAAAATTTTCTGAAGCACCTTTTCTCTCATCAGCAAACTTTGATCATGGTAGGGGTTTATTCCAAATTTAGATTCATACTTCAGCACCCAACTTCCCATTGCTAATGATTTTACTTTGATAACTTAGGCACATGTTAACTACTTAAGAACAAAGTTTGTTGATGAAGGGAGTGAAAGGCAAGTGAAAATGTTCAATTAGCATTTCTTTTTTGGAGGGTTTTAGTTGTTTCTGTTGATCTTTAACTTTGCTAATATCTTCATATGTCAAATTATATAAATGCTATGTTTCTCCCAGCACTGAAGCATATCGCCCAACATAACACATGGGTCACAGCCTCAACAGTTAGCGGGTGTGGCTGCCGAATTGCTTAACTAACTTTGGAAAAGTGCATGAAAGACTTGAGAGCTTTTCCTTCAGAGGATAGGCTCCTTCTTCCACCTGTAACAAACTTGAAATCTTATAGTTTAGAGGAAGCCAGGATTCAGTGACAAAACATCATTTCAGAAAACCAAATAGCAATTACCAATGTGGTTCTCATTGTATTAGCTGAGGCACACACTGGTTCCCCAAACTCTAACTTTACTAGAGATATGGAAAAGGGAATTTGTGGGTGTATAAAAGGCCATAAAGCTTTACTGCAAGCCCCAAAATGTGAGCAAGTGCCACTGAATGTCATTTTGTCAGCAAATAAACAAATCTTATTAAACCTCAGCAACTGTGTAAAATGCCCTTTTTGTAATGAACTGTGTTCTCTATTTAGTATGGCACTTGGGAAGGTATGTACAGTGTTCCTGTGTCTCCATGTATTTATCTATATATTATTTACAGTGAAGGTTGTCTATTTTGATCCAGTTTAACTCAGCCCATGTTGTCTGGGTACCTACTACGTGCTGAGCTCTGAGCTCTCAATCAAGTACTTTGTGATCTAGAAATTCTAGAAGAGACTGACATAAAGTTTCCATGTAGGTTGATAAGGGCACAGTGCGCTAAGAGATGTGTTATCAGATTCAGTGGGGGCAGAAAGGAGAGAGAGGTGAACTCCCTGAGAGCAAATTGAAGTTTGCCAGGAGGGTGTTGAGTAGGAACCTGTCTTGTCATCACTGTCTCTGGTCTCTAATACAGAGCTTGGCATAGCCCTTTAAGGAAATGAAGTGGGAAGCTGGCATACCTAAATAAATAGGACTTTAAAGCAATCTATTTTTTAGATCCTTGTAAGTAGCAAAGTGATAAGAATATTGAGGATTCAATGGAATCATGTTCCAGGGGGGAGTTTTTCTGAATGATATACCTGTAGTTTTCCACCTGCCTTATTTTTCATTGGAAGGAAAAGTAAGAAAGGGGAAGAGTAAATAGAATTAGATAACACTGATAAAGAAATTAGCAAAGAAATAACAGAAAGTTACTTCAGTTTTATAGCAGAGCTTATATCTTAGAGGAATATAATCTTTTTACCCTTACTACTTTAGCATGGTACTCAGGTTTGGGATGTTTCTGAGAGCTCCTCTTCCCATTGTTACAGGGTTTATTCTTGAACCTTGACTTGAGAAGAGAAATTGAGTAGCTTTGGGCAGTATGATATAAAAACCTCCTTAGAGAGCTAATTCCTTTGAGGGAAAGGCCAGGGTCCTCATATATCCCCCAACCCTCAGACTAAGCCTAGATGAAGCCTCTGGGCCCAGCAGGTGCTGCATAACATCCCCCCCTCCTTTTTTTTGAAGTATCATCGATACACAATCTTCTGTTGGTTTCAAACGTACAGCACAGTGGTTCAACAGTTACCCTCATTATTAAATCCTTACCCCCTCTAGTGCAGTTACTATCCATCGACGTAGAAAATGATACAGAATCATTGACATGATACAGAATATTCTCCATGCTGTACTTACTGTCCCTGTGACCAACTTACATTGTGATTGTGATTTATTGTGCCCCTTAATCCCCCTCAACACCCCCCCCACACCCCATCCATCCCTCCCCCTTAGTAACCACTAGTCACTTCTCAGTGTCTATGAGTCTACTGCTGGCATAAACCCTTTCTAACAAGACCCAGCCACCCTGAAAGCTGTCTGCTTAAAGATTTGGTTAATGACCTTGGTCAAGTTTTTCTAGGAGTGCATGCTACTGTTAGAAGGAAGTTGTAATTTTAGCCTGCAGTAGTCACTTCCATGAAGGTGGATATACCACGGATCAACTGAGAAGACCTTGGAAATAAAAGAGGGCTGGCTCGATATGCTACATTAGGAGGAGTTCATTTCAGGCTTTACTTCAAAGTGGAGCAGTGCCAAGAGACTGCTGTCTCACAGAAGGCGCATTATGTCAGTTGGGAGGTAGGATGCTCATCTGCTAGTGCTCAAAAAGATGGCCAGATTTCCCAAGACATCAGTGGCTTCCTTGACTAGTGTCACCATCTATTTAGCCACTTAGAGCAGCGTACATTTTAAAAGTGAGACACTTAGTGTGCTGTGTTGGTGAAAATAAACAAACATGAGCTTCCTTGGGCATTTACTATGGTCAACTGGAATTCTGCCCAAGGTTATTATTAGACATCTTCCTACTGGTCTCGGTCCAAATGCAGCACCCATTTCTTGCAGATTGATAATAGTGAGACGTATTGAGCATGGAACCAACAAATTTGTTTCTTTCATTCTTTTTTTTTTTTTCATTTTTCAAAAGTGGCTTGCCAAATTTTTTAAATTTTATTTATATATTTATTTATTTTGGTATCATTAATATACAATTACACGAGCAACATTGTGGTTACTAGATTCCCCCATTATCAAGTCGCCACCACATACCCCATTACAGTCACTGTCCATCAGCATAGTAAGATGCTATAGAGTCACTACTTGTCTTCTCTGTGTTATACTGCCTACCCCGTGCCTGCCCCTACATTATGTGTGCTAATTGTAATGCCCCTTTTCCCCCTTCTCCCTCCCTTCCCACCCATCTTCCCCAGTCCTTTTCCCTTTGGTAACTGTTAGTCCATTCTTGGGTTCTGTGAGTCTGCTGCTGTTTTGTTCCTTCAGTTTTTGCTTTGTTGTTATACTCCACAGATGAGTGAAATCATTTGATACTTGTCTTTCTCTGCCTGGCTTATTTCACTGAACATAATACCCTCTAGCTCCATCCATGTTGTTGCAAAGGTAGGATTTGTTTTCTTCTTATGTCTTAATAATACTCCATTGTGTATATGCACCAGATCTTCTTTATCCATTCATCTACTGATGGACACTTAGGTTGCTTCCATTTCTTGTTTATTGTAAAGTGCGGCGATAAACATAGGGGTGCATATGCCTTTTTTAAACTGGGCTCCTGCATTTTTGTGTAAATTCCTAGGAGTGGAATTTCTGGGTCAAATGGTATTTCTATTTTGAGTTTTTTGAGGAACCTCCATACTGCTTTCCACAATAGTTGAACTAATCTGCATTCCCACCAGCAGTGTAGGAGGGTTCCCCTTTCTCCACATCCTCGCCAACATTTGTTGTTTGTGTTTTGGATGTTGGCCATCCTCACTGGTGTGAGGTGATAGCTCATTGTGGTTTTAATTTGCATTTCTCTGATGATTAGCGATGTGGAACATCTTTTCATGTGCCTGTTGGCCACCTGAATTTCTTCTTTGGGGAAGTATCTGTTTAGATCCTCTGCCCATTTTTTAATTGGATTATTTGCTTTTTGTTTGTTGAGGTGCATGAGCTGTTTGTATATTTTGGATGTCAACCCCTTATCGGATATGTCATTTATGAATATATTCTCCCATACTGTAGGCTGTCTTTTTGTTCTACTGGTGGTGTCCTTTGCTGTACAGATGCTTTTTAGTTTGATATAGTCTCACTTACTCATTTTTGCTTTTGTTTCCCTTGCCTACAGAGATACGTTCATGAAGAAGTTGTTTATATTCAAGAGAGTTTTGCCTATGTTGTCTTCTAAAAATTTTATGGTTTCATGACTTACATTCAGGTCTTTGATCCATTTTGAGTTAGTTTCTTCCATTCTTTTAAGTTTTTTCTTTCACTATTCCTCCCACCCCCATTTGTCTAATGCTAATCCCTTATGGAGGAACTAAACCCCTAAATTAAGAAGATAGGTAGGTTCTTTATTTTATTTTGGTGTTTGGGAATAGAGAAATGAAAAGTGTGCATGTGTTCTTGTTCAGGCAGTGAGGGGAATTTATTCAATGATGCCCGGCTTTAGAGAGAAAACTCAGTCGCCTACCAGCAGGACCCACAGTTAGCCAGCTGGTTAGCAACTCCATGTACCAGCAATGCACCAGGCACTAAGGAAAGGAAAAAAATAAGTAATCCACAGCACCTGTCCTTGAAGATCATTTCCATTTCACAGAAGGCAGTAGCTTGGTATGGGGAAGCATGCCAGGATGCTGAAATCCCTTCAGAAAAGTTTTTTTATAAGTTTGACTTTAATATATTGGACTTTCTACAGCTTTTAAGCTGTATTTTATCTTTTGAGTGGAAGTCCTTCCCAGTTGCTAGGACTCCATTAACCAGGTCCCCAAGTAAAGACAAGTCCCTGCATTTGAAGAAAAGATACAACGTGCCTATCCCAAAACATTTTTGGACATGGGGAAGATCAATCTGTGTGTGAGGGGATCTTAAGCCCCCATTGTGAGCAGCACACTCCAACCTCTGGAGCAGTGCTGTCCAGTAGAAATACAATGAGATTTAAAATTTTCTATTAGCTACCATTTTAAAAGTTTTAGAAAAGATGAACTTAATGTTAATAATGCATTTAATTTTTTTAATAATTTATTTTGGTATCATTAATCTACAATTACATGTGTAATATTATGGTTATTAAACTACCCCTTCATCAGGTGCCCCCCACCAACCCCATTACAGTCACTGTCCATCAGCATAGTGAGATGCTATAGAATGACTACTTGTCTTCTCTGAGTTGTACAGCCCTCCCCGTGCCCCCCCAACATTACATCTGCTAATCGTAATGCCCCTTTTTCCCTCTTATCCCTCCTTCCCACCCATCTTCCCCAGTCCCTTTCCCTTTGGTAACTATTAGTCCGTTCTTGGGTTCTGTGAGTCTGCTGCTGTTTTTGTTCCTTCAGTTTTTTTTTTCTTTGTTCTTATACTCCACATATGAGTGAAATCATTTGATACTTTGTCTTTTTTGGCTTGGCTTATTTCACTGAGCATAATACCCTCTAGGTCCATCCATGTTGTTGCAAATGGGAGGATTTGTTTTCTTCTTATGGCTGAATAATATTCCATTGTGTATATGTACCACATCTTCTTTATCCATTCATCTACTGATGGACACTTAGGTTGCTTCCATTTCTTGGCTATTGTAAATAGTGCTGTGATAAACATAGGGGTGCATCTGTCTTTCAAACTGGGCTGCTGCATTCTTAGGGTAAATTCCTAGGAGTGGAATTCCTGGGTCAAATGGTATTTCTATTTTGAGTTTTTTGAGGAACCTCCATACTGCTTTCCACAATGGTTGAACTAATTTGCATTCCCACCAGCACTGTAGGAGGGTTCCCTTTTCTCCACATCCTCACCAACATTTGTTGTTGTTTGTGTTTTAAATGTTGGCCATCCTCACTGGTGTGAGGTGATATCTCATTGTGGTTTTAATCTGCATTTCTCTGATGATTAGCGATGTGGAACATCTTTTCATGTGCCTGTTGGCCATCTGAATTTCTTCTTTGGAGGAGTGTCTATTCATGTCCTCTGCCCATTTCTTAATTGGATTATTTGCTTTTTGTTTGTTAAGGTGCATGAGTTCTTTATATATTTCAGATGTCAACCCTTTATCAGATATGTCATTTATGAATATATTCTCCCACACTGTAGGATATCTTTTTGTTCTACTGATGGTGTCCTTTGCTGTACAGAAGCTTTTCAGCTTGATGTAGTCCCACTTGTTCATTTTTGCTTTTGTTTCCCTTGCCCGGGGAGATAGGTTCATGAAGAACTCGCTCATGTTTATGTCCAAGAGATGTTTGCCTATGTTTTTTTCTAAGAGTTTTATGGTTTCATGACTTACATTCAGGTCTTTGATCCACCTTGAGTTTACTTTTGTGTATGGGGCTAGACAGTAGTCCAGTTTCATTCTCTTACATGTAGCTGTCCAGGTTTTCCAACAATAGCTGCTGAAGAGGCTGTCATCTCCCCATTGTATATCCAAGGCTCCTTTATCAAATATTAATTGACTGTATATATTTGGGTTAATGTTTGGATTTTCTGTTCTGTTCCACTGGTCTGTGGGTCTGTTTTTGTGCCAATACCAAATTGTCTTGATTACTGTGGCTTTGTAGTAGAGCTTGAAGTGAGGGAGTGTAATTCCCCCTGTTTATTCCTCCTTCTCAGGATTGCTTTGGCTATTCAGGGTCTTTTGTGGTTTCCATATGAATTTTAGAATTATTTGTTCCAGTTCATTGAAGAATGCTGTTGGTAGTTTGATAGGGATTGCATTGAATCTGTAGATTGCTTTAGGTAGTATAGCCATTTTGACAATATTTATTCTTCCTAGCCAAGAGCATGGGATGAATTTCCATTTGTTAGTGTCCTCTTTAATTTCTCTTAGCAGTGTCTTGTGGTTTTCAGAGTACAGGTCTTTCACTTCCTTGGTGAGGTTTATTCCTAGGTATTTTATTCTTTTTGATGCAATTGTGAATGGAATTGTTTTTCTGATTTCTCTTTCTGTTAGTTCATCGTTAGTGTATAGGAAACCAACAGATTTCTGTGTGTTAATTTTGTACCCTGCAACTTTGCTGAATTCAGATATTAGTTCTAGTAGTTTTGGAATGGAATCTTTAGGGTTTTTTATGTACAGTATCATGTCATCTGCAAATAGTGACAATTTGACTTCTTCTTTACCAATCTGGATGCCTTGTATGTCTTTGTTTTGTCTGATTGCCGTGGCTAGGACCTCCAGTAGTATGTTGAATAACAGCGGAGAGAGTGGGCATCCCTGTCTTGTTCCTGATCTCAGATGAAAAGCTTTCAGCTTCTCGCCATTAAGTATGATGAATAACGCATTTAATTTAACCTGATATATCCAAAATAGTATTTCAATGTGTCATCAATATAAAAATGATTAATGAGTTATTTTATATTCTTTATACTAAGTTTAAACTAAATGCCCAGACCTGTGGAGGATGAGTTCGGAGAAGCCGCAATGGTAAATATGTTTCATGTTGCCTAGCACACACATACTTATATTTACTCATAGCTAAAAATCACTGTCCTTCACTTTATATTTTCTATGCTATCCTAGTTCAGTTTTCGTTAGGAGGCTGTTGCAGTAATCTAGATGGGAATTAATAAGTTTGAACTTATATGTGGGTCAGTGGGGAAGGAAAGAACTGACTGGATATGGGAGACACTAAGAAGGTAAATGCCCCAGGATTTGATAACTGGTTTCAAGGGTGGGGCTGGGTCAAAGGAAACCCAATTTCCTGGCTCCAGTGAGTAGGTGCCATCACTGACATGGGAGCATTGGGGCAACAGTTTGGGGATACCATGGGGACTTCCATTTGGAGGTGTCTAGTTAGTGTTTGGTTTTGGAAATCAGGAGAGAATTCCAAGCTGGAGATGTAGATCTGGGAGACATCGGCATGGAGAACATGGAAGTGAAACTGAGGTCATGAGACTGATGGGAGTGAAATTGAGTCAGACAATTTCTGGACTGAAAAGGAAGTGGATGGAAATGGTTAGCTAGCAAGAATGCCTCAGGATAAGCCTACTATAGGGTAATTCTAGAAAATAACTGATCCTGAGCCATCCTATCAGGTTCTTAGGAAGGGGGAAATGGAAGAGCTCTAAGTAAAGCTATCAGAAGGCTCCTTATATATCTGCCTGTCTCTACATGAAATCTGGTTAAATTAATCTATTTTATACCAGAATCTTTCCAAGATAGAAACCTGAGGAGCACCATTTAAAGAGCCAATAGAGGAAGGATCATGAAGACAGAGAGGTATTTCTCAAATATCAGGAGGCTAAGAGCAGCTTAAGTTATGTAGAGGGAATGTCCAATAGAACCAAACACAGCAGAGAGATCAAATGAGATAATAAGGAAAAAGTCTCTTTAGGATTCAGGAAGAGGAGGTCAGTGGTGATGTTTCAGTTAAAAAGAGGTGGGAGCAGAGACCAGATGGCAATAGACTGAATAGCCTTGAAGAGGTGGGGAAGTAGAAGCTTGCCTGAGAGGGGAAGCAGATAGAATATATAGACCCCAAAGGTGGATAAATCAGGGTTTAGAATTGAGAGAGGCTAGTTTTTTCTTTTAAGATGGTAGCAACTTGCACTTAAATATAAATATGAATTACAAGGGGAAGGGCATTGAAGGTTGAAAGCTTCTCTTATCAGATAGCTTCTGTTTTCTCTGTGAAGGTGGAGGCAAAGTCATGGTAGCTTGGTTCTGGTGGTTGCAGAGCATAATTTTTTATGGGATAGCCTGGGAAGTCAGGTCCAGCCCCAGGGTATTTCCTCTCCAGAGCCTCCAGGCTGAGGGGGTAGGGAAAGATGGAAAGGCTGAGTGGTCCCTGATGAGATGTGGTAGTGATGAGAGGAAATGGATCTGTTCCCTTTTGGCCTCTGGGGAAAAGAGGCCAGCCAACTTCCAAGATCCAGGTAGATTCAGATCTAGAGCTCCAGGGGGAACTGGACTGTGCCACAATCTCATGTCAACCTTGGCTTTACCATTGAAATATTGTGTGGGCTTAAGCAAATCACTTCTCTCTGGACCTCAATTCTGTCACCCATGATGGCTTGGATAGATTGTTTTTTCCAATTCGAAGATCCTATAGCTTCCACAGCCTTGGAACATGGTCCCCCACAGTGTGCTCTGTTTGACTTGATGCTTCTGTCAAAAATCAGGGTTACCCCGTTCCTCACATCCTTTGGGTTTTATCCATTTGGGGTAAAAACAAGTTGAGTGATCTATGGTAAGACATGCTGGCTAAGTATGAATTTATAGCTGTTCACAAAATACTGTGGAACTTTATATTAGTGTTGTATAAACCATTCTGCTCTCATCTATTTTATTCAGATGCTTCTTCAGAAAGTTTGGATGTATTCTGAATCATATGTTGAATGTTCTAGTCATAGTTCCGAGAAACCTATGTTGACTTAATACTGAATTTCAAGATACTGCATTTTCTTTGAAGCATGGCAGTATGGCATTGAACTACAGGGAACTTCTCTAACCAGTGTGATCCATCTAAGCTTAATTTTTGGGGTTAAAGTCCAACAGTGGGTCAGGCCATAGTCCTAAAATTCTTGTGTCTTTTGCTGATGCTCACACAAAGCTTCTCAGTGCCCCTTAGTGAAATAAATATAGAAGATTTATTCTATCTGATCACTGGGGGCAGGATGAAAAGGAGAAAGCAAGGAAGGTAGGAGCAAGCTAAGTCATTGCAAGCTAGGCCTATTTTCTTCCAATAATCTCCCAGGTAACAGCCTCTACCTTGCTAGGATCTGATTACCCGTTGCTGGCCTCCGACCATAGCATTATTGTTTTAGCATTCCTACCTTCCTCTTTATCTCAGCATGAACCAGGTTGTATGGGAGGCTGGGGAAGCTGACCCTGCTTGGTGATAAAAAGAGTTTAGCACTCAACAATCTTGAAGGCACACTTGAAAACACAGTGATTAGAAAATAAAGCAGCAAGCCCTGGTAGTGCACGCCTGTGTAATAATGTGCAGGGCAACACAGGGCCAGCCCAGTGAGCGGGACTCATTTTCATATAATCTCTTCCCTCCCCCCAAAGTCTTTGACTTGGTGTTTTTGTTGTCTACTCAGTAATTCATGCGCGTTGAACCTGACACGGATGCAAAAGGATGCTGAGGGCTATTTAAAAGGACATTTAAGAAAAATGACAACAACAATAATAAGTTAATAGAAGCATCAAGAGTGATGTGCACAGCCCATTGCCAACCAAATGATGTTGAAAGCATGTTCCTGGTACATGCAGGCTTCTGGGCTTCATCTCAAGTGTACCTAATGTTGACTGCAGGGACGGTCACATAATAATAAATTCTGTTGTATGTATTGTTTAGTCGTAAGCTAATTGTTCTTGGCTGGGTTCAAGGCTCGAGATGTCACTCACTCATGTGTCTCCGTGAGCAAGTGGGGGAATGGAGCAACGATTTATAGTGCACTCTGTGTTAGGCACTGTGCTGACTGCCTTCTGTATGCTCTCTCATTTAACCAGGTGGCAGACCTGTGAAATAAGAATTACTACACCCCGTGTTATACCTGAGGAAACCAAGAATGAAGTAATTCCCCAAAGATCAAATGCTAACTGATAGAGCTCGGATTTAAAGTTAGTTTGTCTGACTGCTAACACCCTCTGTTTGCACTACACACAGTTCTCCAACATTAGTGAGCAGAGAATCACCTGCTGTCACTCACGGGCAATTTGGAAGCAAGATGTGTTTGGATGCACTTTGAGAAATGCTGTATTTCGCTCTTCCATGTCACATTTTCCACTTTCAGGACCAGGAGTGAAAACAAATCAGATGTCTAGGCTCTTCGTAGTAAATTTAGAAATTCGAAGTAAATACTTTTGACCCAGCACTTCTACTCTTGGGAAATTGGCACATATCGCCACCAAAAACTAGTATTAGTGTGTTCTTAGCAGCATTCATAAAAACCCCAAACTGGAAACTACCCAAATGCCCAGCAGAAGTGGGATGGATAAATAACTGTAGTGTATTCACACAATGTAATACTACACAGCAGTGAGAATGAAGAATCTGCAACTACCTACGAAAATATGATGGATCTCACAAATATAACATTGAACGAAAGAAGCCAGACGCAAAAGAATATATACCACACAATTCCATTTCTATTAAATATCTTAAAAGTAAGGCAAACTCATCTCTGATGTTAGAGGCAGGATAGTGAAAGAGGCGCAGGATGGGTGGCAGCAGCAGTTGGTTACTTGATTTGGATGCTATGTGTGTTCAGCTTGTGAAAGTTCACGGAGTCATGCACTTAGGATATGCACACATTTCTGTATTACATTGCTCACTAATACAAAGTTTAAAGATATTCTGACCACAGTAACGGAGAGGGAGTGCACTCTACAACATACTTCCCATTTCTAAACAATTCTGGTGGTCTAATAGATACCACTCTAAGGAATGGTATCAGATCCTCCCCAGAGTTACACTCTTGGCTGCGAACAGAGCTTCAATGTGCTCAGCCCTTCCAGGTTCCAAAGAGAGTGTAGGTAAGCCCTTGACCTAAATTTGCCGTATTTCTAGGACCAGTCCAGCCCTAGTCAGGTAATCTATGATTTAAAATCGCGCCCAATCTGTTTGTGTTTTCTAACAATGGTCTGGCCTCACAGTGTCCAAACTCAGAAGGAAGTGGATGGAATTGGTTAGCTACCAAGAGTGCCTCAGGATAATCCTGCTATAGGGCAAATTTGAGAAGGTAACTAGCCGTGAGGCAGCCTATCAGATTTTAACGGAGAGAAAAATAGAAGAGCTATAATTAAAGCTCTTGGAATCCTCCTTGTATCTGCCTATTTCTGTATAAGAGCTGGTTCCATTAATCCACTTTACCTCTCAAACTTCCAGGATGGAACCCTGAGGAACAACATCTAGACAGTCAGTAGAGGATGGGTCATGAAAAGAAGACAGAGAAGCATTTCTCAAATAGGGAGATCGGGGTCTAGGAGCAAAGCAATCACCTCATTGGTAGGAGTACTTAACACAGTTTTTTTCTGTAAAATACTGTTTTTATTTAAGAAGTCATCCACTTTGCACCATCAGTCTTCTTTGGAACATCTTTGGAAAATCTTTCTCTTTTGGAACATCTTTCCTTCAGTGCCTCAGGGGAAAAGAGGGTTTATTATTGAAATAGAATCTAGCAAATACCTCAGGCTGAAATGTTAGAAATATCTGTACTTCCATCCAGCTGTATAGCAAACCTCCCACACTGCATAATTTGTTCTAATGCTTGTTTCTCCCAGTCTTCAGCAATGTTTTCTATATGTCTTCCAAATATATTTGCTGACAAAGGAACGCATTTTAGTTTGACATCCATTTTTTTTCCTACACATTAGAGCAGCTTGTTTTACTGTGGCATGAAGAGCAGGTGTTTCTGCAACGGTATGAGACTGTTGTTTTTTTTCTTTTGAATTGTGGAAACTCGAAACAGGCTCCTAAACATTTATCATTACACGTTAACGGTAGTTGAAGTACTGGATTGAGTATCACACGTCTTGAAACGTTGCTGAAAAAAATTACAGAGGTTTGTTTTCCTGTTCTGGATGCTTCATTTTTAAGTATCATGGTAATTACAATAGCTTTATCCCATCATTAGCTAATATCTCAAGGTACAATGGACGCTCCAGCTGAAGTTTAATGCTAATAGTAGCAGATATTTCAAATAGTCTTGTTTGTGATAATTGCCGATTCAGCTGTCTTCTTGTCAGATCTGATTAGGCCCTCATTGTTCACACCTGGTCATGTGGCTGATGCAGAACTCATACAAGGAGCAGAAGGGTTGGCTCTGCCACCGTCTCCTTTCCCTTCACTCGTATTATCTTCATGCTTTTCTATTCATTGTGAGAAATGTTTTAAGCCCCCTGCTGATTTCTGAGCATTGGTTTAGTTAAAACTAGATAGTATAATCCACAAATGCACTGTGTAGGCTCAGGTGAACTGCATTATACTGCAATACGCTGAAAGCACATGAAAATGTCGGGGGATCCAGGCCACATTTTTCCTTGGGGCACCAGTGTAAATCTGGTTATTAGAAGTAGATATTAATAATGCTTGCTTTCTTGTTTTTTAACACAAAATCCAAGTACAAGTGTTGCTCTCTAGTGGGTTGTCTTGCCCATCCCACGTTAGAAAATTCTGGCCTTGATATTCTAAATCCTGTCCTTGGGAATCCAGCCGTGAAGCAGAGAGCTGCATTTTCACACTGCATGTTTGGCCCCTTGTAGAACTGCTTTCCTGAACTGTTTTTTTTGGTTTTGAGGCTCTGCCTTGCATGGAGGGTGCTACGGAGACGAACACAAAAAACAGGATTGTCTTTATCAGGGGGCTGTTGTTGAGTATATCCATGTCTCTGTGGCATCAGCCTGTGTGCCCCTTGTGGAGGCACCAGGGGAGGAATTCCTATAAAATTTGGTATCAAGAAATGCTGTGCTTCTCCTCAACAGTGATTTTGTTTTCTGCTTAAGAACAATATTAACTTTGTCTTCCTCTTTGCTTTGACTGCTGGGAGCTTAAAGCCATTCTTGCAGCCCCCCTCTCTGAACTGTAGAGGAGTGTGAGAGTTTCCTGTGTGCTCATCTCACCCCTGACCTTTTTTTGAAACCTGTATTTCCCCCATCATCCTAGATCTTGCAACTCTCATTTTAAACTTTCAGATTTTATTTTTTTAAGGTCACCCCCAGTCCTTTGAGGAAGGAGATGGGATATGAATGAGATATGATTGTTACTGATATTCATCATAAGCTCCTTAAGCTCAATTGCCTAAGAACAAAATTGATTTAGGGTATGGAATTTTTTATCTCTAGGCAAAGATGATTATTTTCTATTGTTAATACCATCTCTGCATTTCATGACTCTCAGATGCCATTAATTATGAGGTACACTTCCATCTCAGAGGTGTTACAATGTCAGAAAATTGCCAACACTGATTTTCTTGTAAGACACCCTCCTAATCTCAGAGATGTTAATGTGGAGGAAAATGTACATTTTAGAATAAAGGAAATGTGGTATTATTTACAATACTAAGAGTCTTCCAGCTGCTTGAAATCCACTGCTTTGGGTTTGGAAGGTAGCCACACAGGGGAGTTATGGCTTATGGGTGGTCAGTGTTTAAAGGAGGCCTGTATCCCCAGGACGTAAAAAAATTCTGATCCCTGATTGCTGGAAGGGTAGTAATTACCAGCCTGACCTAGATGTGGTTGTTCATGCATTGGTTTAGAGAATGGACTTTTTATGAGGGGACTCCAGATAAAGTTGGAAAATGTATTTTTTAAAAGATAATTTTTTGACTGTGCTATTATTTTCCTTTTCACTACAAAACACTCTCAACAACAGGAAAATGAGCAAAGGACACATTATTCTCAGAAGGAAATACAAATGGCTAATAAACATTTGAAAAATGTTCAATCTTTCTTGTAATCAAAATAATGCAAATTGAATCAGCATGAAGCCATTTTTTTTGGTCTATAAAGTTGACAAAGATAATACTCAGTGCCAGTGAGAAGGAAGCAAGATAGGTGTTTTCATGCATTGTAATGTGCATATAAGTTGTACAACTTTTGTAGAACATACTTTACCAATATATGGTAAACTGTTCTTCAGATATTTATCTTTAAAATGCTCATACCCCTGATCTAAGTAATTCTGCTTGTAGGCATCTATCCTAAGGAAATAATCAGAAGTCAGAATTGTGTAGAATGCTATTTATGTTAGTAAAATATAAACACCTTAATATTCAGCAGAAGTGAAATATTTCAATGAGTTATGGTTTTCCAATTCAGTGGAATGTTTTATAGCTATCAAAATTAGAGGATATATGGGAAATAATCTGTGCGTATTGCTTGTTTTTCTGTGTACCTAAAACTTCTCTAAAAAATAGTCTCTTAAAAAAAAGTTTTTTTGACAAGGTAAAATAATCTTGACATACTGAGTGAAAAAAGCTGTTTATGTAGTAAGATTCCAAAGTTGTTAATATGTATATGTGACATATCAGAAAGCCTGAAAAGAAATATAGGAATCATTAACAAGGGTTGTATTTGGGAAGTGGAATTATTGGTGAGCCTTCCTTTCCTATCTTTATTTTCCCAGGTTTTCTATAGTATATCTTATGATGATGGTAAGAAAAATTATAAAACACTAATAAATGTATTTTCCCACTGAGTTTAATCTTTATCAGGAATCTTTATTCATAATCATTCTCTCTCCAGTTCTTTATCAATAATTAATCTCTTTCCAGTGACTTGAATTCCCCCATTCTACAATTATTTATTGAGGACCTTCTGTCTGCCAGGAACTTCCCTAGAAAGTAGGGATATTGCAGTGAACAGGACAGGCCAAGTCCCTGTTGTCTGGTAGTGGGGGAAGACTGGCCATAAATATACAGTGTCTCCTCATCTGATGACCAGGACCTCTCTTAAGCCTGAACTTTTGCCCTTAGCTGAATGAATGAATCTAGTCTAGTGGCTTTAAATATCATTTATATTCTAATTGCTTCTTAACATGTATCACTAGCTTAGTCCTCTGCCCCAAACTCCAAACTTGTAAATACAACTGCCTACCCGACATCTCCACTTGGAGATCTAATAGGCATGTCAAATCAAATGTGTGAGAATGGAATTCTTGCCCTCCTATCCTGTCCCCCACACCCTCAGACCTACTCTTCCCGTGCCTTCCCCATCCTAGGGAAGGGCAGTGCCATCTTTCCAGTTCTTCAGACCAGTAACTCCGGAGTTATGCAGACTCTTCTCATTCTTTCATACTTTATATCCAATCAATTCTGAATTTTATTCATTCAAAATCTATCCAGAGTCTGACTACTTCTTAACACCTCCATATACCTCATAGACACTATGAAGACAATTTAAATTTGTAAAAGCTTAAATGAGTTTTAAATGTCCCATATACCTGAGAATAATATCATTATCAGTTAGTTTATAGATGATAGTTGTTTTTCAAAGTATTCCTTTTTTTCTGTTTGACATCTACCTGCAAATGACACACACACACACACACACACACACACACACACACACACACACACACACACACACACACACACACATTTGGGACACCTGATCCTTGATTAAATTTCCTGCATCTCTGAATTCATAGGAGAGGAAATTTTTTAAGTTTATTTTTAAATTAGATACATTACATGAATGTGTTCTCATTTTGTAAATAAAACAATATATATGAAGTAAACAATGAACACATCCTTTGATCTCTTCTCCTAATGCCGTCTTTTCCACCACTGGTAACTCTGGGTAAGTTTGTTATGTGTCCTTCTAGGCCAGTGCTGTCCAATAGAACATTCTGCAATGACAGGCATGTTCTGTATCTGTACTAATACAGTAGCCAGTAGACACGTGGTTGTTGAACACTTGAAATGTGGCTAGTGTGACTGAGAAACTGACTTTTTAATTGTATTTAATTTCAATTGTAATTTCAGTTTTAATAGCCACATGTGGCTAATGGCTACTGTATTGGCCAGCACAGTTGTAAATTATTTCTGTATAATTACCTATGTCTTTCTCTCTCATTAATCATAAATGATATACTACATAATATGTATACATATCATACATACTGTTTTGTGACTTGCTTTTTGCATTCAACAAAATGTCTTGGAAATTGTTCCCTCTCAGTGCATATGTATCTTGTCGTACTGTATTTAATAGTGCCTATTACTTCATAATACGTGCATACCATTCTTAGCTAAATGAAAAATGCTGTTTCTTGGTGCTGAGCCATGTCCTGGGCCTCCTTTTACTCCACTCCACTGGCATCTGTTGAAGCTTTCTGACAGCTGCCAGATGAGACTCTTCATAGTCAATGATAGTCCAAGAAGCCAGTGATTCATGAGTGTTAGGTCTGTAGTCAACTATAAAATCTACTTTTTCTTTCCTCTCTATCTTCAAAAGACTGAAATATTCTGATCCCAAATAAAATCAGGCCTTAAAAAATATGTTCAGTGACAAGTAAATACAAACCTAACAGCATGGGCCTGAGGGATGAGATTTTGTGATATCATTTTATACTTCTGATTTTGTGGTTCTAAAGCTGGTAAGTCCAGAGGCAGAAGGCCTACATGGGGTAGTACAGATTCTTTCTGAAGTCCTGCTCTTCTCTCTTTCACATATCCTGATTAAAATCTTCTTTTCTCATAATATTCTTTCCTACTGGAAGACATTCTTGAGATGGTTATGACTTTATGAACTATTGGTAATTCACTTTTCAGTTGGTCTCTATGCTTCTGACATGACATGCCCCATCAACATTTGCTAGCTCACATTTATTGAGACTGGTATATATACTGTATCAGTTAAGACTCTGTTCAGACACAGACGACTCACTCTAAAGGAGAAATAGGAAGAAAGTTTAATAAAGGGACTACTTACAAAGGCATGGGCAGGGATTAAGGAAGCCACGTGGAGTAGTATACACTCTAGGCCTAGAAACATTGTGGGGTGCCATCCCTAGGCGTGAAGGGGCAAAGGGAGAGTGTGATTACTGGAACTTTACAAAGTGTTCTATAGAGAAGGCCCCCTTACAGGAGCTGTGGATTTTGGTAAAAGGACAAAACCAACATACTTCTTCCTAGCAGGGAGACAGATACCCTGAGCTCACTCTTGTCCTGCCCTCCAGTGTTTTGCATGCTTTCTGTGGACCCAACCCAACTGAAAGCAGGCAGGCAGCAGAGTTCATTGGTGCAATCCATATAGGAAGCCATACGGAAAGGAACAGAGAAGGGTAGGAAGAGAGTGGATTCTGGAGAGGCAAAAGGAAGATACTAATCACATGTACAACATTTCATTTACTCCTCACAACAGCTTCATGAGGTAGATCATTTTATTATCCCCCTTTTATAGATGAGGGCGCTGAAGGCTAGAGAGGCTAAGAACCAGCGATTTTCTAAAAATTAAATGGATATTAAATAATGGAGCTAGGATTTGAATGCAGGCCTGGCTAACTGGGCTGCCCAGTTAAGAACTGCCTAGCTTAAACAACCAAATTCTGCGGCTGCTGTCACCATTAGCGGTACTATGCTAAGTTCTGATTGGTTTTTTAGTTTGCTGTCTGATTGTTCAGTTGTCAGTGATGCACACTGCATGGGTACAGCTTCTATCCACCACTGTTTGCACTGAAGTAATGTGTGCATCATATATTTTCTATAGTGCCTGATAGCTTTTAAATAAATATTTGACAATGTCCAATTGAACACCTTCGGCAAATGAAATGCCCAATACCTAATATCTTCCCCTTTAAAAGGCCTGAAGGTTTAATAATGTATAAAACTGTTGAATCACTATGTTGCATACTTGAAACCAATGTAATATTATCTATCAACTATACTTTAATTGAAAAAAGAAAAAGAAACCCTCATGGGAATATGGCTTTGATATGGTACTAGAGTTTACATAATCAGAACTTGTATGACAAACGGGCAACTTGTTCACATGCAATGAATGACTGGGTGCTCTGAAATCTTAAGTTTGGTAGAAAGTTTTATTGCAGTCTAGCTCCAAGTCTGTGGTCTGGCAAGGCCTTCGCCCATGTGAGGTCCAGGGTCCTGGGCCTGGGCTTCTTAACCCCTTAAAATCCTTGCTCTCTGCTAAACATAAGAATTCCATGTGCCTCCCCAGCCCTGAATTTGGAATATGGCTTCGTAAATGGGGCATAGTGTATCCCCTGATGATCTCTTCCAGTCCAGAGGCTTAATTTCTATGATTTATATATTGAAAAAGGTAGGTTTTTTTCCAGATATGAAATTATTGAAAATTGAGTATGCCTTTTCAAGCTAATAGCTCCTCCCATTCTAAAAGGGTCACCCCTCACCTTTGAGGATTGCTGCCCCAGAGCCAATTGTGTTCCTTCGTTTCTTACTTCTCTCTTCTATTTATCTAGCATCATATGAAACATAGCAGGGGCTAGTAAACACTTGAGTGAAGTGACCTGGGTGGTGTGGAGTCTAAGCTAAGACTTGCCAGTAATTACATATAAGTTCTCTAACTTACACTAAGTCTGGTTAAAAATATGGTCACATGCTTCTGCTTTTTCAATTAATTGTTTACCCCTCTTCTCTAATTATCAGGAAGTCCAGTGTCTCCTTTTGGGTCCCTCTATCCTAATTGTCTAAAAATCCTGAGTTTCGTCAGTTCAAAGGGAGCCAAACATTTACGTGAGTCTGTGGGATCTGCCACTGTTGCTGCGTCTTGCTGCTCCTGGGTGTCAGTGTTGGAGGCAGGTCCCGTACGGTTCCATGGAGATCGTACCTACCTCACAGAGTTGTGGTACAAATGAAATGAGCTAATACACTGAACATGCTTAGTGAATAGATGGATACATGGCACTATGTAGGCATTTAAGATTTAGCTATTATGTTATTGGGCCTCAAGTTTCACATCTTACATAGGGCTTAGAACAGAGGGTCCCTGAAACCATCCCAGGTCCGGCAAGTGGCACGGAATGGATGGGGGCCTGAGTCCCTGCAGGTCAGTGTGGAGCCTGGAGTCTGTGGCTCTCTTACTCCCATTGTCTTGAGGTTGGTCTGCCTCTTGGAGGAGGAGGACACAGAACTGAGTAGCATAGAATTCCTTGTAAATAAATGATGTATTCTGGCTCAGAGAAGAAAGAGTTCTAGGGTGTTTGGACTAAAAAAATATTGCCTCAGGTCACAGGGCCAGTTGATGGTAGCTGGACCTTGACCAATGTCTTTCTGAATGCAGACCTTGACTCTAAACCCAGAAGATAATTCTGCTCCACTTTGAAAGGCAATGTTTTGGCCATGTTGACAGCAAAGCTGTGGCTCATTTATTTTTGTGTTCTCCCCATTCCTGGCACAGGGCCTTCTCCATGTCAACTGCTGGGAAGGGTGATCACATGCTCACAAGCACACACGTGTGCACACATGAGCTCATTTGTGAACTCTCTGTCTTCCATCTCTTCATCTCCCTTTTTTGTACTTTGAGGCCTCAATAATTAAGAACAAAATACACAGTGCATGTAAACATTTTCTTCACCTGTGAGTAACTGTTGTTGCTTTACAACTTTCTCTGTCTTTGCTTTAATTACCAGATTTCATGCCCTTAGAATACACCTTTCTTGGAAAACAGCAACACCTTATGTCGTCAATAAACTTTGTGACTAGCACATAAAAGATCTCCAAATAGTAATTTATTTTAGATCATGTGAAAAAGATTCACTGTTCACATCTATTAAAGGTTAATGAATCATTAATATAAACTAATCCCTTTCACCAATCCATTTACCTATTTAGGTTGTGTCCTAAAAGTTCATTCATGACTCAATTTGCTTATTTCATGGGAACTACATTATCTATTATATAAGATACAGTATATTATGTAAGATATAGTATTATATATTATATATAACAATTAATACTAATAGCAGTAATATAATAGCCACAACTTATTGAGCACCAGTACTTTACACATCTTTCTGTATTTCACAGCAACCCTGCGAGATAGGTACCCATTTTACAGACAAATGCCTTAGGGTATTCAACTAAGTCAAGGAACTTCTTTAAGAGTACACAAAGTCAAATACATTTCTTGCCCTGACTACAGCTCCTGTTAAATGGGCAATGGCAAGCCACCCATGACCTCCCTCTCCACTCCTCCCTTTACCAGCCACAGTAGGTGGGCCCCAAGAGGGCACCTGACTCAACACCAGTTAATCCTGGTTGTGGCCTGGTTCAAAAAGAAGAGTTTGGCCAGTCTGATTCTCCCTTAGGAATCTGTATTGGGAAACATGGAAAGACTGGAAAGACGCAGTAAGTTGGTAGGCATTGAGGCTAAAAGCCTCAATGAAAAGCTGTTGAATGAGTGTTAGGAAGGAAAGCCAAGGAGGCCGTGATGGGCATATTCAGGCTGAAGTTTATAGGAGAGTGGAAAAGGCAAGCAGAGACTTTAATGTAGTGGAAATATGTAGGGTAAATGGGAGTGGGACAGAAAGAATGACATGCAGAGAGCAACCAGGTCAGTGCAGAGCACTGTGGGGCCAGGCACTGACCCTTTATCTGCCTTTTCTCCCCCCACACCCCTGTCCACTTTCTGTGTCAGGGTGGCCTCAAAATAACCCT
>JAVSCE010006748.1:0-121231 GCA_032199065.1 Smutsia gigantea
TTCTCATGTGAAAGGGGATGGGAAAAAATTATATTTTGCAATGATGTGGAAGGGTGAAAAAGAAGGAGGAATATTGCTTTGGGCCAACTTACATAAACAATTTCCAGATTATAGATCCTTTAGCATCAAAAATTCTTTAAGAAAATTACTTCAGCCATACACGTTATTCTGCTCATTTGCATGTCAAAAAAAAATAGAGGAAGGGTAAGCAAGGGAAATAAACATTTATTGAGCCAGGCACTGAGCTGGGTATTTTCAATAACATGAATAGAAATATAATGATCATATTACACTGGGATCTTTAAGATCTTGTTTGGCAAGCATTGTTCTTGTTGTACAGTAAAAATGAAGATGTTATAAGAGCAGTTAGGATAATCTCCCATACTGGTGACAAGGACTTAACACTCCATGTTTCCTCAAAATGGAAGGAGACAAATGAATAAATCTATGGAAAACAGAAAGCACAATGTGTAATAATGAAAGAGTTACAGAATTAAAAATGCATGATAAATCAGATGGCTATAGTCATTGAGGCTAAAAAGGAAAAAAATAGTCATTATAGTAAGTATATATAGAAATAAGTTTTAAAAACTGAAGCAAGTTGATTTCTGACATATGGCTGACTTTTCCAATACCATATTATATTTCATGGCTACAATCAAATAAGGAAAAGATTTATTTTTGGGGGTGTTCAGGAAACCCAACTTGAGGACCATCATTATCCTGGCTTTGCCTAGCCACCATGAGGTGTTTTATAGTCAGGAAAAAACTCTGCACTCCATAGTTTTCTTTTTTTCATCTGGTAACTTACTATGTATTCTTTCTGGGCCTTATTTGTCAGCCAGTTTTTATAAAATGTACAAATAGCTATTGAAAAAGCCTAGCATAAACCTACCAAGTGGTGAATTAGAAGGTGTGTTCTCATGTAAAAACAACAAACAGAAACAGTAACTTACTGAAACAATCACTTCTAACTTCTCCCTTAACATTGAAAAATTTTGCTTGGCATTTTCTAGAGAAAGACGAAAAGCAGAGGTAGTGGTAGCTGTGAAAAAAAATATGGAACGTTTTGCTATTACATAGTCTTCACTTAGATATGGCTTTACAGAAGACACAGACCACCCAACAGGCTGGGTCTAAGATTGCTTTGGTTTCTGCATGAGACCCTCACATCGTTTAAATGAATGACGAGCACAAAAGCAGGCCCCAGGATGCACCTAACACGATGTCACAGGAAGCAAAACTGAGAGGCTGACTTTTTAACAGTTGTTGGATTATACTTTAAACACCTAACACCCCAAATCGTCTGGGCAATGGCATATTTTACAGCTTCTAGACAAAGATTACGAAAGAAAATAGTACATTCACTATTTCGATGACAATCTATGATCACAGAGCTTTTCAGCTTTGTTTTACAGACATAGACAACAATCGTATTAAAATACATATGGATAGATTCTAAGTCATTAAATAATTATTTTCATTTGTATTACATGATGAGTTTCACAACATGAGGATTATATATTTCAATGTGTCATACAGCTTTTGAACCACATAAAGCGATACAATATAAAATAACATAAGTTATTTTAAAGTCAGGAGTGTCACATGGCAAGCACACCTGATATGCCGTTGAAAGATAGTCAAAGCGTGAGACCTGAGACCTTTCATTTCTGAACAATAAGCAGCTTTGAAGAAAGGGCATTAGGATGAGAAGGGGAGGCAGTTAATTTTAGAAATTCAAAATAATTTCATCAGGAATTTCATAAAACAAATTATTTTGTCAGAGGGATCTTTGCCATATAGATTTTCAAGTTCAGATAAGCTAACACATTTTTTCCCCCCAGGATTTGTGAAATTTGCATGGAAAAATTCAGACTGTATTTTGAAGCTTATCCAGATGAAACATAATTTGACCATAACTATTAAAGGTTATTTTGATTTTTGAAAAATGCTTATTAAGTTTATAAGGTCAGTGAGTCAGAAAGGAATTTGAAGCATCCAGGGGAGGATTGACCCAAATGACCTCAGGAATCTTCTAGGCCCTGGCATCCAATGCTCAAAGATTTAATATAAAAAGGAGAAAAGTAATAAAAGAGCTAAAGGAAGTCTGCACTGTCTTGCTGTGCTCTCGCCTGTCCTCTGGAACGCGGCTGCTTCTGGAGCCCGTGTGCCCTGGGGTTGTGTGGCTGAGGGTGGCCTGGATGGCCCATCACCGAGGCCCACCGAGAGCCTCGCCACTGCGCAGAGGTGCCTTTCCAAGAGTCATTATTACTATTTCAGTGGCCAAAGCTTTTAGAGTTAATTATTTTTCTCTTGAATATGCAGCTAGTAAAAAGTTAATTAATAAAATACGATTATCTAACAGTCTCGCTATTCATTGACCACCACATTAACAAGGTGTGTTTTTTTATACATGCCTCATTGCTTCCTGATTTGAAATCAGAGCATAAATAAAAGGAATTGATGTGGACAAAATAGTGGTGGGCATATGGTGTTGTGAGTTTTGTACATCTCTTAGCCATAAACTAGGACACTGAATAGATTATAGATTCACTATGTTCATTAAAATTGGGGTTTAGTGGGCTAATCTCAGCATTTTGTGGAATCCTGCTATGCCCAAACCTCTGGAAACATCCTCTTTTCTCTACCATTTTCCTTTCACTGAAATAGATAACCATGATGGTCTCAGACCAAAATCACCTTCCTGAGAAGCCACGTCTAGGGAGAGAAAGCCTATTTGATTTGTGGGTCATATACCTGCTAATCAGGGAATAAGTCCAGGCCATAATATAAATAGAACTTCTGGTTATATTCTAAACTCTCAAACAATTATTTTCTATTTTTAAGTTTCTGTGTAAGACCTAGGCTGAGTTATCAATGTAGCTTGGATTTATTAATGGCCTTTGAATTAATTATATAATTGATGAATTGAGTTAGAATCTCTAAGCATGCGAATCTCTAAATGAGGTAACTTGTGACCCCTCAACATGGGCCTTGACATCTGTGTGGCTAATTTAAAGTCTGACTCAGTCCTTTGCAGGGGCAAAGTCATTGCTTATGAATAATTTAGTTTCTTGCAGATATTGTGGTCTGCTGCACATAATTAACTCTTATGAAAAATAGAGACCCTGGAGTAAGAGAATAAAAAGCCTACACATTTGGACAGCTAAGAAGAGGAGAAGCAAGGACAGGAACTCAAATCAATCTGATTTGTAGGAGTGTATCTCCGGTTTCCTCATAAGCATTGTTACAGCCTGGTCAATGGTTCAGGTTAAGGGTGTGGGGAGTCAGCAACACTTCCGGCACTGCACCTGGATCTTTGACCTGACACCCTGGATCTTACTCAGCTCACAAGAATCAAAGATGTTTAGAGCTGGAAGAAGTCTCAGAAACATTTCAGGCCAACCCACCTAACAGGTGAGGAAAGCAGTGGCTAAATGCACTTGCATCAGGCCACACAACCTGTTTAGTGGCCTCAATGTGACCTACATCTGGAAATTGAGGGCTCAGCCCACCAGCCTAGCAATGACACTACTGTGCCTGAACTGAAAAGGCAGAAAAAGAAATTTGTTCAATGAAGCGTACATGAGGCTTTCATCAATGGGTAGTAGTAGTTCAGAGTCATTCACATTTTTCTGCATTTGTGTGTGAGGTTCCATTGTGCACCCACTGCCTTTTTCACATCCAGACATGCAATTCAAAGCCATTCAAAAGTGCACCAGTATGTTTTTAAATTGAGAGTCTTGAATCTTGGGGTGGAAGGTTTATCCCAAAATCCTAGCCAGAGTCAATTTCTTATCGGACAAATTACTCCATTTGCATCTGCTCTGTGGTAATTCAGCTAAACAATGAATTAAAAAATGCAGTGAACAGTTAGTTGTTCATTGGACCTTAGACCATTTTGTCATTCCCTTTCTGTCTTCTTCTTTCATTTACATAACAAAAGTGAAATTTACTTTCCAATCAGCACACTTTTCTTGCAAAAAGAATATTAAAAAAAAAAAAGTAAAGAGAGACACTTTGTAAAATGTGTACAAATCTGCTTCTTTTGTACTCTAAAGAGATAGGGAAGTTACTAAAGGCAGGGCCAAGTCTTTCTGCAAGTCTTTCTGACAGACAGCCGAGAGCAGCTTCGAGAAAGAGCCAGATTTCCTCGACATCCCAGCTGCATTCTGGTGCTTAGGTGCCTGTAGGTCGCTCCTCGACTCATAGAAGTCTCTGATCTGGTTGGGTCACAACAGGACAAGGAGTCAAACTCCTTGATCTTGTACAGGTGTCAAGGGCTGACTCACTTTGAACCAAACCAGTGAAAGCAAGTTTTTAATACGTAACTGCCTACTGGGATTGGTCTTAGGCACTTGGGAGAACGAAAGTCTGTGAAATGCCAATGACATGGCTGGTAATACTTGTGCTGTATTGAGATGTCTTATATCCATTTGTTAAAACTGATCAGAGAACATATTGCAGTTTGGGTCATAAGCATGCACAAATCACCCATTGGTTATCCCGTTTCAATGTGCTTTGTAAGTCAAATATTGAGGTGTTTGTTTATAAAATTATGATGTTTTATGTTTTGGAGCATAAGGCCCTTTAAACCAACTGTGTAATGGCAGTTCATAATCCATGAAAGAGGAAAAACAAAACAAAACAAAACAAAACAGAACTGGCAGCCAGATATAAGAAAAGAGATCTGGGCTGCTGGGCTCAGCGAGGAATAAAACATGGCTCGATTCAGTGAAAGATCATTTTTTGAAAAATTAGAGCCTCATTTGATATCTTTTTTTAAAGTCTTATACCTCTTCTTTCTATACATATATTTGTACATAATCTTAGAGTGTGATTCTGTACCTACATAATTTATGAAATGCATGTGCATTCTGAAATTGATAACTTAAAAGTGAAATGAGCACATCACTGAAGAGTACTTGCATTTCTGTGTGTAAGGCCAATTATTTGTTAGCTCAATTAAGACACAAGGCGTTGGTTAAATCATCTTTGCTGGAAAATATTCAGTGACTCATGGACTCATGGACTCATGGAATTGGAGTTTAAAAGGCCATTGGAGATTATTTGACCCAACATTTCCTTCAGAGGAAACTGAGGCCCAGAGAAAGGAACTGAGCTAAGACAACAAAGTTAGGACTAGAACCTGGGTCTCTTGACCCCCACTCTGCACCCTTCCATTCGACTAGCTATCTCCTGGATAGAGATATGCTAGACCATGATAAAGAAAAAAAAACTTAATTCAAATAAGCAGTGCAAATCAACCATAGAATTATAGTGTTGGCTTTGCGAAGTAAGTGGCTCCTTGGTGTTCTTTTAGGGATTTAATTCAAGTAGAGTCTTAGCCATAACATTTTTTTCATATATACCAAATTATGTGTCAAAAGGATTAATTTTGAATTTTCACACTACTAGAGTGATTGATAGACATCTTGGGGGAAAATGGACTATTTGGGGAAAGGTTTAGATTGCACTGGCTTTGAAAGTCTGAGTCTTTGTTCAGCGCCTCTCAGGAATATATTCCCTGGCCCTCTTGGAAGTTGTGTGTACTTCTGCAGGTATTTCTCTACCATTATTTGAATCTTAAACTATGAGTAAAGTTTTAAGAAATGATGCTTTCTCCTTACATACAGTGTAGTTCAGTGCAAGTCACACAGACTTAACCCACACTTTCTAAGACAGGATTGTTTCCAATATAACCTTTTGTGTGGCCGTCTAGGGCAGTGATTCTCAAACTTCACTGTGCACATGGATCGTCTGGGGATCTTAGTAAAATGCAAATTCTGATTCTGTAGGCCTGGGGCAGGAGGACCTAAACCCGCATTTCTAAGCAGTGCCCACCTGCTGCTAATGAAGCTGCTCCTCGGACCAGACTTTGAATAGCGAGGATCTAGGGGATTGTATGAACTTGGACAACGTTCCTAAGTATTCCCCTCACTCTTAAGATGTTGCTTATATTTTGGGAGAACAGAGCCTCAGATCTACTACTTCTGTACTTCTGGGAGCCCTGGCGACGTGTTTACTTTCAAACATCAGGCCACCTACGAGTCCAGTTCCTGTCAACATGGGATTGATGGAGGAGGAATACTCCCAGCTAGTGAGTAGGCACAGAGAATGGACCTGAAGATGAAATGGAAAGCAGAGGGCAGCAGCTCGATAAGCCATGGATGCTCTCTGAAATGGAGATCCAGGCTCTTGACCTCTCTCGGGAAACGTGCCCTTGGAACTTACTTGGAGATTCTTACTACCACACCCTGGCCTTTGTAGCTGTTCCCACCACTCCACAGATGTCTGGTTTCTTAGAACTTTTATTTGGATACTTCTGACGTGAGTGGTGTCTCTGCTTCTGCCAAGATTTTGCAAATGGATGTACCCCAGAGAGATGCTAACTCCTGGCTTTGCTTAGAATTTATTTGCTGCCCAAGATTGCTCAGAAAAACAAAACAAAACAAAACCTCTCTCTCTAAAAAATATGTTAGATGTTGCCACTCTCTTTTCCATGGTAGTTTTATGAATATTTACTTAGAGAAGAGCAGAAGCCCCAGAGTAGCTCTAAGTTACAGAAGTAATTTCTGGTCTGTGGAGAGTTCTGAAATTCTAGGTTGGTGATTGTCATTTAAAGTACCCTGGAGATCAAAAGAATCAGGTGAACTATACTGGAATATAGTATACTTTACACTACGCTGGAAATTGAACATTGTCATCCACTTCTCATTCCTCAGTGGGTGTCAGTTTAGCATTTGACTCCGTGAGCAGGGACTGCACATACAACTGTGTACTTAAATAGTTATAACTTCATAGCAGAAAATACTGTACCCACTGAATATGTAGACAGCTATACTGGGAAGATAGAAAAGAGTCTTTTATTTTACCTAAGTGATAGAAAAATAGTCTTCAAAAATACATTGTTAAATGTATAGGTTTATATTAAAGTAGAATTTGTATGTACAGTAAGGCAGTATTTTCATTAACATCCTGCTGTGATTATCTTTTAAATTAAAGTTAGTCTTTTGGGATTTTTTTTTCACTAAGAGAAGACTGGGTGTATAATAAATATCTATCATGCTGAAATGAAGCAGGAAAATATTTTAGAAGGATTTACAACATGAAACTTATTTGCCTCGTGTCAGAAAATTTCCCTTTCCAACACAATATTCTCCAGAGGCTTTAGAATGAAATACAATTTAGGGAGAAAATCTGTGCTTAACAAATTTGAACTGTTTTAAGAAAAAATGGAGGCATCATCTTTCCTTGCATATCAGCAATGTATCACTAAGGTAATAGGAATGGATGTAAACAATTTGTCAGGTGTCCTAAAGCATTCTTAAATGTATTGTATTTGGTAAATACTAATAACATGAAAGAGGAGTGCAAAGGTTAAGCAACTGGTTTTCAAAAGGTTTTCATGGCATTTTTCATCTTCCTATGGTAAACAATTCTGATTATTTCATTTCCTTCTGTCACATACCAAACCATGAGAGACTTTTCCAGAGGATGTATTATTGGCATTGTCCCTCAAGAATACTAAGCAAGGTGCTGTTATTTCATTGAACATATCATTTTCTAACTATTAGCAAAAAGTAAATCTACAAATCACAGTTAGGAAACAAAACCATTTGTTCTGAAATCAGCTGTTGGAGAAAGAGGCAACTGGTTGAAAATGGAGCATGAAAAGGAGTGGACTGTGAGACTTAGTCATGTCATTCCACCCACGTTCTCAAGCATTCTCTAGTGGAGTGTATTTCCTGTACTCTGTAGTGTTACCTGAAGAAAAGTCACATTATAACCAGTCATTCCATTAACCAAGGTATCACTGGAAGGGCTGCATAAAGCATGTGGGATCCAGGTAATCCGACCCACCGAGCTGGAGTCTGCAGTTGCTTGATGTGGTGGAAGCCGGGTCTTTTTCAGCCTGACTCTGTTGACAGGATGGTGGAACCTCCTTGGCTGGTTCTTCAAACAAAGCCAGGTTTCGAGCTTGCGGATACTGCACTAACAACAGGGTGCTGCCATCTATCACCTTGGACACCTTAGCATACTCTTTGCTGGGTTCCGGAGCACCTGGCTTCTCCGTCTGGTCACTGTCCTCTTTCTGTTTCGGGAGCAATGACAGTGCTCCATCTTTGTTGACCTTGTGGATCTCCACGTAATCCAAGGGCTTGGCAGAGATAAAAGGGGTTTTCTCCGGGGGCAGCAGCCACGCTGTGTGCTGGCCAGTCCTGGAATGGGAGCTGTCCCCCTCCCTCTGCTCAGCTGCCTTCCCCCTCTCCCCTCCAGTCTCAATGGTTTCCAAGGATTTGAAAGCAAGATTGTCTGTTTTGTCCAACAATGTGGCTGATGTCCCTGCCATGCCCATGGCCAGCTTGCACACATCAGGGATGTTGTGGTACGAAGATCCGGGGTTGTTTTGGCTGGGCAGCTGTGGTAAAGGCCATGTTGAAGATTTGGATCCATCAGCATGGAAGTAGGGAATGTTGCCTTCCAAGCCTATGCTCTGGGGGTCCCAGGTGAGGGTAACATTGGGTTCAGGATTCTGAGGCTTCTCAATGTCCTCAGGAGTGTGGAATGTGCAGGGATTTGCCTGGGGTTCCTCACACTTTTTGGACAAAAGAGAAGGGCTGTCGCAGCTGCCCCGGCCAGAGTCACTGTCGGGATCCAGGTGTGTGGGCTTCATACCTTGACCCAGGTGTTCTTTCGAATGGGCTGGCATCAGCTGCTGGTCCTCCCTGTCATCCACTTCTAAAAACTCCACCAGCAGGTCCTCACAGTCAGAGGTGGGAGGGAAGTCTTGGCATCCTAGGGCATTCAGGAGTTCTTCAGACTTGCCCTTCTATTAAAACACAGACACAAGGTGAGATGCCTGTTAGCTTCATAGCATCCCAAATTAGCATCACGGCCACGCCTATGTTCATGACTACAGGCAGGTGGGATGTGGGCAGGTGGGATGGGGTAACGGCCTAGCTGAATTTCCCAAATGCCAGACATTTGCATACCAGGCCTCTAATCACTTCCTGGACTACTAATTGTCTCATATTTTCCTTAAGTCAATTCATGATTTTAACTCAGTCTCTCTCTAAGCAATAATGATCATGAGTTTACTGGGCAAGTAGTATATGCATATATATTAATAAACATATAACTATTCAATAAGAAAAGTTTCTGAAACGCCTAAAACCACTGTGCTCATGCATGCATTTGGCACTTCAGGATTAGCTGGCCCTGACATCTGGTTGCTGGCTTAAACTCTTCTTCCATTTTCTAGAGTCTGGCAGCAGTCAGTCGATTCTCTCAACACCTTCTCCTCTTCCTACTCCCCGTCCTTCCCCTCCTCTCTCCTCCTATCCTGCTTCTTCCTCTCCTTTACTCTGTTTCCTTCCCCTTCTCTCCCTCTCTTCCTGCTATCCCTGATTTCCTACACCTGTTCCTATTTCTCTCCCTCCTCCTCTTCTTTCCACCTCCTCCTCTTATTTTCCACTCTTCTTCCTGATCTTCTGACTTAGATCAGGTACTGGTGTCTAAATCTTGACTTTATCACTTGCTAAAGGGTATTGACCTTGAACAAGCTGTTCTATGATCCTCAGTTTCCCCATCTGTAAAATGGGAATAATAGTACCTATCTGGGAGGGTTCTTTTGAAGATTGAAGGTAATGTGAATAGGAACATGAAAAAAAATTTTTTTGACACGAAAAGTAGTTGTTTTTCATTATGTCTCTGTGGCTACAAGGTCAAGCTTCAAACTACACAGTAGTTAATTTACTTAGTTGAGATGTGCATGTTGGTTCCATAATGGCCAGAGCCAGAGACTGGGCAGTGGGGTCGGAATACTGGATCAGGAGCCCACGTCCTGGGGTTCTCCTCGCTACTCCAATATTTGCAATCAAAGTGAATGCGGTTAAGCCAAATTCTCTGGGACTCACTTTTCACAGTCTTGTGCTGTTGGTCTCACAGTGGCTGGGTCAAATGATAGAATGTGCAGGTCACTGCTCTTATGTACATTGGTATTAAGTTAGGCTTAAGGTCAAATTAAAATTATATGTTTCAACCTGGAGAGAAATTAAAAATATTCTAGCCCTTCTTTTCATTCAAAACACTTAAAATTAATTCCCTCTTGAATCAGCCTAAGTGGGCCCTGGCAAACATCAGTTCCATTAGAATGATAAAGTCTCAACCAGAGAGCTCAAAATGAGCAACAATTGCAATAGAATATTTCAGTTATGTAAAGAATACTCAGGTGGAAGCTTTTACCAATGTATAAGAGAAGAGGTGGTGGTGAGCTCCTGATTTGTATTAATTAAAATATTCACCTTCTTTCTAAATTAAAAGATTGTGAAATCTATTTGCACAAAATGTTTATCTCTGTGCTTATGAACAGACTTGGTAAATCTGACATGTATTACTACGTTTTTACATTTTCTTGCCTTTCTCTCCTTGCCCTCTGACATCTAGTATATGATGGTAAGTACACTCATGCCCCACCCATCTTTCTATAAAGACAAATGAGAGAAGGGACAGCTGGGCAAGGATGACTCCGCGGGCCAGGCTGAACTGATGGGGATTACATGTGCATGTGTAAAAGCAGTTATTACAAAAGAGCAAGTCATACCACATCGTCCACCTCTGGCACTTACCTCCAGTAGATGGGTATCAAATCCTTTTATCTTTGGCCCAGGAACGGGTGGAAGGATACAGGTCACCATGCTACAAAATAATTTGTGAGAAAGGATAAATGATTCATCTTTTCACTTTATAATTTTTGAAATATTAGTATTATCTCCAAATAGCTCCTATGTGGACTATGATAGACAGGAGTCAGTGTCCTGGGGCTACGTGAAGCTAATGCTCCATGGTGAAGACAATAATTAGAGGGGCCTCCATCAACATGAGCTCTGACTAGTTGAGGCTGATTCTGAACTTAGTGGATTGTTTGGACTATTTGTTTTTCTTTCTTTCAGTTGTTCTTGCCAGATTTTTTACTATTTCACAATTCAGTTTGATGCAAAGAGTACCAGCATAAGTGTATTCTGCTGTGTTTGCTAGCACTGATAAAAGGTTTTTTTATGAGTGAACATACAGCAGCTGATGGCTAAAATGAAGCGTTTGAATTATCTGTAGGTTTCCATCATCTTTGTATTGTCATTTTGCCACTATCACTGATAACCATGATCGAGAGGAGGGTTGATAGACAGTGAAGTACCTATAGCCCTTCAAAGCCACCACCCAGACCATAATCAAACAGATGACAGCAGAAAGGACAGCCACAAAGATCCACACGATGGTGTCTTTCATGGTGAAATCTGAAAAGCAAACAGCCAGAAAACTTTGGTCATATATAGCATCATTAAAAATAAACAAACAAAACTAATGAGTGAAACTACTGAATAAAAGAGTTCCTCCCACTACATACACCTCTTTTGATATGAACAGTAATTCAGAGTAGCATCAATGCTGGGTTTGATTTTTTCCAATATCATTAAATTTTAATATGCTGCATATATTTTACATTACTCTACAAATTTCAAAATCCTTTTACATATTGTTTTATTTTATCCTTAAAGAGGAAATCTAAGGCCATATGGTCAGTTGCAATAATAACAATAATAAAAGCTCACACTCATGAAATTCTTACTAAAGCCATTAATGGTGTGGAGCTCTTTACATACATTGCCTTGTATGTAAAGATGAGGAAACTGAGACTCAAAGTGTGATTTATCCGGGAGCACATAACCATAAAGTTTTAGTCTGGCATTTGAGCCCAAGCCTTCTGCCTCTAGACCTGTGTTTTTATTTAGGAAGAGCCAGGGCTGGACTAGATGCATGTGGAACCCTAATGGCCTGCAGCGCAGTGAGTGCTTTTTCCAGGATGCTAAGCCAGTGCAAGCCCTGCACGTTGGCCAGGCAAGTGGTCAGAAGAGCTAGGCTTTGCCATGTGGCTTTGGGCAAGACTTCTAACTTCACTGAACTTCAGTTTCCTTACTTTTAATTCCTAATGGTAATTATATTCTCTCTGAATACCTGAGAGGATTGGGAGAACCAAACAAAGTAAAGACTTTGTAAACTGTACTTTAGAAATACAAGATGAATCATCTTTTTGTGAAATACAAGCTACCATGTTTCACTTAGAATTGAGTGCTTCTTGTAATATTGCACATGTAATTGTAGATTAATGATCCAAAATAAATTATAAAAAAAAGAATACTTAGGAGAAGCTAATAAAAGAATAAGTGATTAAAAAAAAAGAACGTATGGGATGTGAACAATTTCCAGGGATGTGTTGTTTTAATTTGTCTGATTTTTTGCATAGTATTCAAGATCAAATAGACAACATTCACCATGTTATTGATAAGTTTTCACAAATGCCTGGATTGTTAAATTGGTTTTCTTTGTTTCATTGGATATGGCCTATAATTGTAGGTCTAATACTGTTATGCA
This sequence comes from Smutsia gigantea, assembly GCA_032199065.1. Lineage (NCBI taxonomy): Eukaryota > Metazoa > Chordata > Mammalia > Pholidota > Manidae > Smutsia > Smutsia gigantea. The sequence goes on from JAVSCE010006748.1 coordinate 12,436, forward strand.
TTTGTATTCCTGTTCTCCTAGTGTGTGTGCGGAAGGCAGTTGTTGGTCTTTTAAAGCCAATACAAGCATATGCTACTTTTCAAGAATTAACTTCAAGAAATAAGTGATTCCTTTTAAACAACTTTGTGAAATCATATACTGATTCCCCACCTGCATTTGCTGCAAGAAAATAATCATGTATATTGTGATTTTATCCAGAATTATAGCTGCTGGCTGTCCTCTCTTTCGTATTTTATCTCCCTGATTCGTCCCAGGAGATGGCTGGTTAGCCAGAGACAGGTAAGATTCCTCATGGGAGGAACAACCTAAGACAGGCACAGTTGCAAGGGACCTCAGGTGAGCAATGTGGGGGCCAACTGAGGTGAGGCATAGAACCTCACCCCTCCAGACGAGAGAGACATTGCCTGTGACAAGCTATGTCACAGGCCGAGCCCAGCTAATCATTATTCTGGTACCTTCCACAACTATATGCATATGCATTTGCGTCAGTTAAAACAAAAAAGGGGGAAATGTGGGATTCACTTATAATTTAAGTATAAAAATCATATGAGTAATCAGAGTTGACTTGATTGATTATAGTAACTGAATTAGTTTCTCTGCTATGACTGCCTTTGCATTGTTCACCTTGTGAGAACTTGTTCACTATGTTCCTTGCATTGTTCACCTTGTGGGAGCTGGTTCACTGTATTGGACCTTGTTCGTTGCATGGTGAGCAATAATGTCTTGTGTATTGAAAAGTTGTTAAGAGGGAAACTTCAAAAGTTCACATCACAAGAAAAAATAATTTGTAACTATGTATGTTGAAGGATGTTAACTAAACTTACTGTGATAATCATTTCACAATAAAAACAAATAAATTAAAAAAAATCGAGTGCTTCTTATATATTGCACCTTAACTAAGAGACCAACATGTAATTCACACCAGAGACTGAAAATCATTCATGCCTTTGAGATGGGATGCAACCTTTCAAATCTGGGAGTACTAAATGATGACCTTGACTAAATGATAGGGATGGAGCGGAAGGGCAGAGCAGAATGACTGGCCTTCCAGCTCCCTGAACTTGCCAAGCCCATGTCTGAAGCCTCATCCTCAAAACTGGTCCTTGCTGGTGGTGACTCATGAAGCAACACTCTCCTTCCAAATGTCTTTGCATTGGGTGGAGAGTGATAAATTCACCACCACTTATTTTTCTGGCTAAGGTTCCAAATGGTTTCTCTGTTAGTAGTTACTATGTACAAATGTACTAAATCCATTCAATTTTTAAAAATGTTTAAGAATCTGAGCAAAGGGTCACCAAGACACTCACCATTAGGTATCTGGATGGAGCTCTCTGGGCTCCACTCACTCCAGAATCCGTGGTCCGGCTTGCAGCGAACTTGGACAAGGTATTTCTGACCTGGATATAAGCTGAGAATCTTGAACTGAGTCTGCTGCCCAGCAAAATGCGTCTGAGGAGGAAAAAGAAAAACAGAAGTCACTTTGTCTTGTGTGATGAAGAAAGAGACTTTTCCCCTAGATATAAATTACTGGGGAGTGAGTGGACAAATTTAGTGGGTTTCCTGTTCTCCCCATTCTACTCTCACACCTTCTCTTCCTCCTCTTCAACATTGCTCATACAAAAATTAATAGGCTTTATATCTATCCATTTGGAATGCATTTCAGAAAGATAAATAAATTGCTCCCTACCCCAGCACCTCTTCTAAATTCCACTTTATGCAACACAGCCGGTTAATAAAATTGAAAAATTGTTAGTTTTGCAAATTCTAATGAAATAGTTGATTCAAGGATTATTATTTGGTATAAAGTCTCTCAGTGGAAGATGACCTGGCATTCGTGTATGTTGGAGCATTAGGGCACAGATTAAACATAACTTCACCATCAAGGGACCAGGTCAGCATCTCCCTAATCCTGGAGTCAGTTTTAGCCTCATTTATGGTGGGTCACCGAGATGGTTTGTGGCCCCTGAAATGATGCAATATGAAGCACATAACATCACTTCTGAAGTACGTTTGCCAAAAACTGTTCGACCAGAATCTAATCTTTAAATCTAATGCCTGGTTATAGGAAATATGGGGACAAAGAAATTAGCTAAATGACCTCCCAAAGGACTAATAAGACAAATGCAGAAGGTGCGACATTCTATGGGAGAAGCTGTCCAGTCTCCTGAGCACGTTGAGGTTGAAGGGATATAGCCACCAGCGGTGGCTCTTGAATAGATTCTGGTTTGGACAAGCAGCTGTTAAAGAAATTTTTGGGAGCAACTGGGGGGATTAAAATATGGACTGGCTATTAAATGATATTAAAGAATTTAAATTATTTTCCTATTGTGATCCCATTATTTTGGCTCTGCTTGAGAATGTTCCCTTTTAAAAAGTAGTTTAGAGTGGAATATAATAATGCCTAAAATTTACTGTATTATTTCCTTACATTTGAAGTATTTTAAAGTGAATAAAAACACCATTGGCCACGGACTGGTTACACTGAGAATTTTTTCCTCCCCTGCAGTGCCATGTAAGTACTCTCATAGGTGTCTGGATCTAAGAGATCCCAGGGGAGGTGAGTAGAAGCCAACCTGGCAGAAGAAGCTGCTCAGTGCAAGGGAGCAGCCCTGGGAGAGCTGGGAAAATGAGCCCTCGTCCACTGCAAAGGAGGGGAGAAGGCCCTTCCACATTGGGGTGGGTCACCATGTCATCAGGAGGGAACACAGTGGCCCAAAAATAAGGAGGAATGACCTGTTCTCAGCTGTGAGGCTTCTTCTTTACCAAAGGATCTGGTTCCTTCCAAAAGCTTCTGGCTGACTCACCTCCCACTCAGCTGCTTTCTCTGGCTTTAAGCGAATTTCGTACTGGAGTGTGAGCCAACCGGATCTTACATCGACCAGGGCGGGTGGAAGCCATTTCATCCACAGGTAGAGTTTTCTGTCTTCTGGCTGTTTTAATTCCAAAGTCAGGTTCATAGGAGGGTCTGGTTCAACTGTAGATATGAAAGAAACTCCACATTTAGTAAAAATGGTATTCAAATACAGAACTATATGACTTAGAGGCAGCTTTTTCTATCATTTTACTCCACTCTGGTTAAGGAACACTTCACATTTGATGTGAGGCACTGGTCAGCAGAATTGGAATTAAGTTGAAGCAAGCAAGTTGTAAAATTCAAGGAGGCACAAATAGCCAATGAGCACATGAAAGATGCTTGATATCATTAGTCATCTGGGAAGTGCAAATCAAAACTACGATAAGGTACCATTTCACACCTGCTAGGATGGCTAGAATTCAAAAAATGAAAAATAACAAGTGTTGGTGAGAATGTTGGAGAAAATAGAACCCTCATATATTGCTGGAGGGAATGTAAGATGGTACAGCCACTATGCAAAAACTCTGGAAGCTACTGAAAAAGTTAAATATAGAATTACCATGTCATCCATCAATTTCAGTCCTATGCATATACTCAAAAGAATTGAAATCAGGTGTTCAAACAAAACTCGTACATGAATGTTCACAGAGGCACTATTCATAATAGTCACTAGGTGAAAACAGCCCAAATGTCCATCAACTGATGAATGCATTGACAATATCCATATAATGGGGCACTATTCAGCCATAAAAAGGAAGGAAATACTGATATGTACTACAACATGGATGAATCTTGAAAGCATTATGCTAAGTGAAAGAAGTCAGATACAAAAGTCCATACGCTATATGATTCCATATATATGAAATATCCAGAATGGGCAAATCTATCGAGACAGAAAGCAGATTAGTGGTTGCTATGGAGCTAAGGTAAAGGGGGTAGGGGAATCCGGAGTAATGCTTAATGGATATGAAGTTTCCATTTGGAGTGATGAAAGTATTCTAGAACTAGACAGTGTTGGTGGTTGCTTAATATTGTGGATGAACTACCATCAAATGGCACATTTTAATGGTTAAAATGGTGAATTTTATATTATGTGTATTTTGCCACAATAAAAAAAATTAAGGAGGCACTCACTTTCAGGTAAGTGAACATTCAAGTACAGGTCTGTTCATGCCTCCTAAGTGAGGTGTCTTGGGCACTGGTTTGCCTTACCCTAGTCTCTGTCCTTCTGGCAGTAACATTTTCTCTGTTCATTTCGTACCTGCTCACATCAGTCTTCATACCAGGTGGGATAAGAATGAGTGCACTTGGCATTATAAGCTACGGTTGCCTAAAAAACGAACTTTAGAAAATTTGCCACTAATCCTAATGCATACACATGACTAAGTAAATACCTAAGAAAGATTATTTTACATGTACTTGCTAAAAAAAAATCAGTTACATAAGTTTTAAGTTAAACATAATATGGAGAAATATCTCTGATCAAAAAATATTTGGACAAAAATGCAAGTAAAATGTTCAGGATGAATCCTTTAAACCAAAATTTCTCAACCTCAGCATTATTTGTATTTTTGGACCAGATAATTCTTCGGGGGGAGGACTCTCCTAAGCCTCTACCCATTCATACTTATTCCAGTTATTTGCTGGGGGGAGAAAATATTCAAGTGTGCGTTCATTGATGTTGGAAGACTTTCTAGTTTCAGAGGTTAACATGCCAATGGGATGATATGCAAGTGAACACTTGAGAATACTAGCTTGTTGAGTGGCTTTAGGTAAGTAGGAAGGCTTGGTGACCTTGAAATTAATTAGCCACTCCCTATATTATTATCCAAGATGAGGGCTGAACCCAGTCCTGGCCAAGCCATCTCTTGTCCAAGATTCACTCTGTCATCCCTGCTAAACTGTACAGGCCACTACAGTTATGCCTAATTGCCCTGCAGCTCAGTGCTGACCATGCAAAGCAAGAAGCAGCTTTCAGGTTCACTTTGCTTTACTTTGTTAATTGTCCTTATGATCTCGGCCTTCAGTCTGCTGTTCAAGTAGCACTCTTTACTCCCCAAATTCTTTCTTAAAAAGTAACAGATCCAGTTGTTAAGGAGCACATGTATATTGAGAATTGAATTTGGCCCAAGGCCTTTAGAGCAATTCCTGTGGGCGTGGGAGCAGAGAACCCCTTCTAAGAGCTGCTACTCCATGGAGCACCTGTCTTCCATGGAGAGATAGAAAAGAAGTCCCAGCTTTGTCAAAGGAGAAGGAGACATCGGCTGCAGGAGAAGGACTGGAGGGATAAAGGAAGCAGAAATAGAACATTCTTTCTGGGTGCAAGGGGATGGGAGGAAGGATCAAGTGAAAGTACAGGGACACAGGATCCTGAGTACCAGTCCTACTGTCAGGAATGACCAGATAAAAATTGACTTAAAATATTCCATTGACAAGAATATATTGTGAATTTTCTCATCTTTCTCTTCGGGGATCCATCCAAATGTCTAAGAATACTCAAACTGAGTTTGAGTTTTGGCAGATCCATAATGGAGTAACAAATTCCTCCCCCATCGCCCTTCCCTTACCTATGTAAGTCACATCCACATAACGTGGGTCCGAGGAAATGCTTCCCACCTGGTTCGTGGCGTTTACTGTGATGATGTATATTGTCCATATGGAGGTGTGCTTCTTGTTAAAATAACAGGAGTTGGGACCACTGGTTTTGTAGTCTGGACATTCATGGGTGAGTGTCTCTCTGCAATGAGTAACATATTAGGAATGAGTAAGAAAGTAGTAAAAAGAATCTAATTTTTTTCTGAATGGATCACTACAACTGGTTTTTGGGGACCAGGCATTCCAAGAGCAAAAACCAGAGCTGAAGAATGACTCCCCAAGCTTCTGTGGCCTCATGTCAGCTGGGAGACAGGGAAGAAAGAGCTGGAGAAGGGGGTGGACGGGCTGATTCAGAGCCTCAGCAACTCTGCTTTTCATCAACCCTTCCTTTCTGTAGGTTTCTGCGGGCTTTGTCATATCCGCTCCCTGCCAATAAATACTTGAACTTTCAACTGTCAAGGGACCCCCATACTTAGGGAACTGCCATTGGGTCATCTCAGGAAATGGGGCTTTCCTCTGCCTACAGACCCATTGGGGGCCCATGCACAATATAGCATTTATGGCACATAGGTGTTGAGTTATACTGCATTTTAGAAAAAAAGCAAAGAGGATAAAGACTTATGTCAGCATATTTCAGACTGCACTAGGGCAGCGACAGAGTGAAGAGACTGAGGGAAGAGAGATTTCAGGCCCAGGCAGCTCATTAGGTGGCTCACATTAGCCTTGGGCCTTCAATGAAGACACACCACGAGGTGTGCAGGCTTCTTTGATTTCATTTGAGTTTGAGTTCCTGAAATCTGTTTACACTGACACCTCTGTGGGTCCCAGAAGGGACGACAGCTTTGTGTAGAACAGAGTGCAGTCACTGGGAAGTGGGCCAGCTGTTGCCACCACTACATGTTTTCTTCACTGGGGAAGAATACAACTTTCTCAGGCTTTCCAAGAGGGTCTTGTGAGGAAAACAAAATCATCACCCAGAGATTACCTTGTTCAGTCTGTACTGCAGCTTGAGCTCCAAATATGCCCTTTGGAAGATCCTGGATCCTGGATCCACAATTGGCTAAGGAAAAAATCCCCACCTCCTTGTCGTTATAGGGCTCTTTATTTTCTTGGGCATGAAACAAGTTTGAAAAGCTAACATGCCATGGTTGTCAAGGATTACACAATAATCCTCTTATGTTGTGAAAGTCAAGATTATTTAAAAAACTTGTGAATGGCCCCAGGTTTATGGATGGACATCTTAAAGTTAATTAGCACTTTAGGAAACACTTATATGTGGCCTGGAGCTGCCAGCTCGGCCTGCCACAGGCAATGAAACTGCTTACTGTGTGGCGTGGTGGCAGGCGCAGAGGAGCGCATGCCCACTGAGAGAGCGCCTCAAGGGCCTTAACAGGAGAATGTGGATGCGTGACTTGTATGAGCTTTATTAGTGTCAATCCAGGGAAGTGTGATCATTCTAACTCAGAACGGCCCGAGGGCGAGAACCCCCATGGGGGGTTTTATAGGAAAGAAGAGCTTTTTACCCTTCCTTGTGGTAAGTCAGAGTGTAATTGGTAGGAAGTCCTCCATCTGTCCCAGGCTTCCACCAGCAAGTAAATGTTTCCTTTTCAGGAGAACGACATTTAGAGATCTCAGGTTTTCCAGGAGGTGATTGTCCTAGAAAAAGCCAGAAGTTGCCAGAGTTAAGATTAAGTTGCACCCTCCCACAGTATGGGGTGACCGTGACGAGCCTTCTCCTCAGCAAGAGCTCCTGGACGTGGCGCTCCCCGGCCCTGGTCCCCTCTGCTCGCCGGCCTCTGTCTTTCTGCTGCTCCCAGCTCCCACACAGTCAGCTGGGTCTCTGACGTCTTTGTTCTTTTTCTGTATCACTGATGCTCCTCGTGCGGCGGCTCCCTTCCTCTCTCTGCTTGTCATCTCTTTTCCTTCCTGTTTCCCTTCACTTTTCTGGATTCTGTTCAGCTGTGACCTGTGACCCAGTGTCACAGTCTATCTCCTACATTCTCCTGCTCCCAATTAATAAATCATGGTTCATAGTTCCTTTTTGTTTATATTTCCCCCCCTCTCCTCGGTTCCTTTTTTGGTGAGGTGGCAAAGGGCTTCCTTGTAGCTTCATGGCTGTTTTGGGGGAAGGAGGCCTGGTAAGAGGTGCAGAAGTGGGTGTCTGCTTTCCCAGGTCCCAGCTGTCATGACTATCTGAGAGCTGTATCCAGTCCCAGCTAGTGGGTCTGAATGGGGTGATGTGGAAAATACAATGTCAAGAGGATGGAATGTTCCAGTCACCTCATCCCCAAAGCTCTTGGTGAGCTGGCCCCTGCTTCTCTTCCTTACCTGTCAGGTCCAGAGAGGGAAGGAGAGGCTCTGGGTGTGCCTAGATGCGGCTAGGCCAGGGAGCTGAGCCTCTCCCAGCCCTGCAGCCCCGGGCGGTCCTTCTTCGGGCTGAGCTGGATGCCCAGGAGTTTAGTCCAAGACATCAGGAGCAGAAAGGGAGCTCTCAGGTGTTTCTCCCACACTTGTCCCCCCTCCCCTTGTTGTTGGCTTCTAGTCTAGAATGTCTCTAGCCAAGCACCAGATCAGAAAGGGCAAATTTGGAGGAGAACATGGGGGAATGTGAAGGCCATGGGCAAAATGGGCTAGAAAGCGAAATTTAATGAACTGTATGCCGTGGGGCATAGGCTGGAGCTGAGGACAGCGGGCTGACAGTGTGAGCCAGAGCTGAGCGACACTCCAGCCCCCAGCTCCCACTCCATGCTGAGATCTATTAAAGAAGTACGGAAAACCTTAAAACTCCATGCCAGCTAGCCTGGGGCCAGCACTGCCAATATTTGTGACATTGCTTATTTTCACAGGCTACCAAAACCCGATGGCTTAATTATCAGCATACTCAGAAGTTATTTAAGGCAATTGCTGGTTATCTGACTGCTTAAAGTTTCCCTATAGATTATACTGATATCTGCTTTCCTTTTGCTCTTTATGAAAACTTATCTCTTTCACATTTCACTCATTATTAATAGCATCTCTAGGAAACTCAGGAGAGGAAGGTAAAGTTGTGAAATTATAATTAGCCTATTAGAGGAGAAAGTTAAAATTAATGGGCAGTCCCACTATCCCCATAAAATGCACACAGAGTGACAACCACATAGGTACCATACACACTTTCACATGGAGCCCACATCACACACACACACACACACACCACATGCACACACACAGAAATTTACAGAGATGCATACTTAAAGAAGCACACACAGGTACACACAGAAACATACACATACACACAGGTACTCATGCAGATGCACATTCACACAGGTAGACACAGAGAAGTGTTTGCAACCAGGCATATGTAGAGAAGTTAACATACACACAGGTATATACAAAAGCATAACCCCCCAGAAACACACAGGGATAGACACAGAAATGTATACACACAGGCCTACTCCCTAATGTGGTTGTGGATTTCATCCCCCCATAGCACAGATAATAGACTTGGCTGTACCTGTCTCCCACCATGTCACAAAAATCTCTTAGATCCCTTTACAGTTTTTCAAAGATTTTTCATATACATTACTTCATTTGAGGTGGAGGGAACATTACTATCCTCACTTTGAAAAGGTGGAAACCCAGAGAGATGGGGTGACTGGTTTAAGGTTACGCAGCTAGTTAGTGACAGAACCTGGATTGAAACTCTGTTCTTGTTGTGTGTACAGCTGTTTCACTGCACTCCTGAAATGGGGATGGAAGTTGATGCATAGTGGCAAGATTTTGCATTCATTGCATTAATTCTTGCATTAATTTAATGCCAAAAATATTGCAAATCATTCAAGAGCAGCAGGTAGCACGGACATTTTCATTTCCCATAACTGCATTGCAAAAGGACTGGGACGGACTCTCCATCCTCTCCATAAACACCCCAGGGAATTAAAGAGAGCAGGACAGTCTCTCACTTACCATTCAGAAGATTGGTGTTGAGAAAAAGCAGCAAAATGAAAACAATTGTGGATGCCACATCCGCCTTCATGTTGGCTCCCATCTCCTTCCACAAGAAATGTATCAGAGGTTCACTGAAAGAGAACACACCAGGCAACTTTTGTGAAATGGCAGTCTGGTTAGGCACGTACACCACTTTATTCTGGGTGTTTGCAACTGATTTCTATTCCTGCTCCTTCTTGACGTGAATGACAGAACAGGAGGAAAGGAATGTAGGAAAATGTAACATGGTCAGAAGACTTAGCTCAGGAACATTGATGCACACATGCTGGGAAAAATTCCACCACCAGAGGTCATCAGATGACAATGTTCAAGGGCAGCCGCGCAGCAGTCAGCTCTTCTGCACACACCCCAAAGAAAAATTGTTCTCTTTCCACCTCACAGACACCTAACAATTAATCACCCATTTCATGTGAGATAGATTGTATGACCTGCAAGAGAACTGTTCTGGGGAGGGCTTTCATCTATCAGGCCCAAGTAAGCCAAGCTGAAAAGTCAGTACCCTCAGCACACTTAGTATGACTTCAAACCGACCTCATTGATGCCGGGGCGCTTCCTCTGAGGAGGAAGTCTTCTGGGCTATGGGCATGGCTGTGAAACACACAATGACCTCAAGTGAGGCTCTGCGTGGTTTCTTTCTCCCCTTTGGAAAAGGCCCATAAACCCCAGTAATAATTCAATCCTTTGGGTTTGGAGCATTAAGTAAATTTTGAACCTGCAGGGGCTGAGAGTTTTGAACAATTTATTATTAACATTATTATTTCTACCTTGGAACAACTTTCAAAGCCTCTAAATGTTCTTCTTAGAAAAAAGGATTTTTAAAGGCATTTGGAAAAATGCTTATTAGTCTTGTTGGACTCCAAACAACTCTCAGCAAACAATAGATTTGATTAACTAAGTGTAAATTCTCGGAAACACATGGCGTACATTTGCCTTTACATTTTATGGGTTTTCGGATTCCTTCCAAATGCTGTCCCTGTCTCCTGCCTGCCCCAAGATGCACATTCTAAAGGACCTGCTGGGTCTTACTGCTTGGGGTCATCTAATTTAAATCAAGTTGTTAAAGTCTCATAATATGTTTAAAATCATGCTACCACATATGGAGCCCTTACTTTGGACCAGGCACAGTGCCGAGTATCCTGATCATTCACATTTCACTTAGCCTTCACAATGGCCCCATGGAGAGCACAGGTTAATGCCATCCCCCTTGAACAGGTGAGGAAACTGAAGAACACAGAGGTTTAGTGAATTGATAGCCACATACCATTGGGAGAGAGCAACAGGGCAAATCATGCTGACTTGCAGAGTGTCTGCGGTGGGTGGTGCAGTTATTGCCTCTTCTACAGGGAAGAGAGTGGAGACAATAGTAGTGACCTATGGGAAGCAGCACAGTCAGCCTTGGGCAGGTGTGGGGCCAGGAAAGCTGGGAACCAGCCTTGGGCCCTACATGTGCTCAAGGATCTCAGCTGCTTTGCTTTCCTTAGGTCCAGTTAGCCCTGGAAGAGTTCTTTGTCCTGGAGATCTGGGGATTTTGCCCCCTGGCTGGAGAGGTTCTGGGATATCCTTTTACTGAGACTTCTCTGCTCTTTGGAGCATTGCATCAAAATGCTTGAAATCAACATGCTATAAATCACACCTTCTGGCAAGGTCAGGTGCTCTGCCACATCAGGGCCCCAAGTGTTCTGTGAAAGAAATGCCTGTGGGGGCCCGAAGGAGCAAATATTGTCAGCACTATATTCGTGGTGCTCTGGTTCAATCTTAAAGGAACTCTCCTAAATAAAGCTTTGCTACAAAAATACTTTCAGGAAGTATTTTATGAGCTAAAAAGAAATCACTTCTGGGATTTCATAAAATATCCTGGAATCTGATTACTAGCCAACATGTACTTTCTGATGCCTTGAAACTCCCATGCCAGAGAATCAGACATACAGTAGTGTTGTTACTGTGTTTCAATAGTGATTTCCCAACTTCATGCCCTATCTTAATCCCCAGCGAGGCAAATACGATGTGGTAAGTAAACCTTCGGAGAGAAAGATAATCACCACTGCTCCCTCCTAAGGGAGCTATGTCCAATGCTAACCCAGATTATTTTGTGGCTTTTCCCAGAACTAAGCACTTCTGCTTGTCCACTGACCATTTTTTTTATGACTGGTGGGCACTAGGCTGGTGGTGAATTTGTTTTTTGTTCCTCTGAGTTCCTCCACCCCTTGATCAAGGGCCCTCTTTATTCACCCCAGTTGGGGCTAGAACTCCCAAAGAGGGTCCACAGTCTGCTTTAGTGGTGGCTTCAGCAGAAAATGGTTATAGCTCCAAATATTTGGAGTCCGATTAGGAAAAAGTCAGCCCCACACCCAAAGACAGTTATCTTAGCTTCACTCCTCACCAACACCCTGGGTATAACTATGGTTTAAAAATGCAAGACATGAACCAAGGGGCAGGCTTGCAGCAACCCAGATGTCCCTATACCTTGCCCATGACCAGCTACCTTGGCTTCTTTGTTCTGAATCTTCAAAGATTCTCTCATCTTTATGTTCCCCCATTACCTTATTCCATTATGCCTTCCCACCATGCTTTGACCTCCACCAACCCTCCTTCTTCCTCATTTTGCTCTGCATCAATGCTCATCTTGTTTAGACCCTCTTTTGAAAAATCTCCCCTTCATTACCCTCTTCCATTAAACCAGCTGTCTTCTTCGCAGGCCAACAGGTGGGAAAGAAGTCTGGCAATTTATGCTCTGGCAGGTTGCTTTTCTAAGAAACAAGAGCTATTCTTCCCAGAAGGAAAATCAAGACCACAGTCCCATAGTGTGGACTGATCCTACTGTCCACAGTAGAAAGGGTGTATCAATAGAAGATGAGGCAGTGTGGCTCCCGAGAGTTAAAAAACAGATTTGAACTCCCAAGACATCAGTCCCCACTGTCTACCCACTGGCAGAATCCATCTGTACATTCTGACCCTCTCAGTGCCTGAGCCAATCCTGAATGCCAGTCATCTCAGCTCTACTATTTTCTGGAACTTGCTCCCAAGACTTGGTACCAGGTGATTCGAAGTGGTGCAGTCCCCACCCTGTTCTGCTTCATCTGTCACTGTTGTCCCAATATTCTATTCAGACTTTTGACTCAGTTTCCCTGACTCTAGGAAATGGACCTAGCATACTAAGCAGGGATTCTGAGGACTCAGCGCTTGCAAGCCCAATTCCCAATGGACAAGCAGGGCCGAGTCCAAGACCTGGATATCTTTAAAGATTGTCACACATATGACATACACAAACCATAAGTATTCCTCTTAATAAGTTATCAAAAAATGAATATGTCCATGTTACAACCAGGTCAAGAAATGGAACACTAACAGCCCCTGAGAAATCCCTGTGCTGTCTTCCCCTGATCTCCACCCATCAGTTCCCAATGGGGTCTACTCTTCTAACACTACAAATTAGGTTTGCCTACTTTTGAACTTTATAGCAATGGAATCATATAATGTGCATTTTTGAGTGTGTGTATGTCTGGCTTTGATTTCACATTGTTTTATGGTTCATCCTTGTTATATGTAGCTTACAAAATTCATTTTCCCTTTTTCTCATTCGTCTCCATTAATATTATATTGCATGAAAGATCACTATTTCTTCGTTCTGCTCTTGATGGACATTTGAGTTGTTTCTAGTTTTGGCAAACTTTGGATCATGCTAAGACTGATGAAGACTCAGATGGTAGAACAGATACCATGTCAAGATAAATGCCGTATGATTTCTCAGATATGTGAAATCTAATATATATATATATATAACTAAGCTTACATATACAGAGTAAAGATTGATGGTTGGCAGAGGTAGGGGTAGGAGAAATGGGTAAACTGTTTTTGGTTTAAAGAAGTTGAAAAAAATAAAATTCAAAAAATAAATTTTAATAGTTTAAACTGCATATGATACTTAATTTTGAAACCCTATAATTAAGCTTGAGAATATCTTTATTTGTGGGGATTAAAAAAAACCTGTTGATGAAGCTTCTGCTTGGAAGTGGATAAACATACATATTTAACCCAAAGGAAAAAAATAGAAAAAGCTGACAATTTTGCAACATATGAATTTGATGGAATAACAAAAAAGAGTAATAAAGACAAACTATTTGCTACGTTTTGTTTTGGAAAAAATATGTTTCAAGTAAGTTATTCTGAATGGTGTGACCGTTATTAGAAATAGTATATAGATTGATAAAAAGTGTCCACCTCTGATTCCATTCCCCCTCCCTCCCTCCTTCCCTCCCCCACCATGAACCCAGGAGGGAAGAACTTCTTGAAGACTCGGCTCTGGGAAAAGGCACTGTGCGGGACTGCTCTGTGCATGGCCCTGGCTGCATGCGTGAGGGGTAGCTGGCTGGCACAGGGAGCCTTTGTCTGAATCAGAGCTGACTCAGGATTGCTACCGCATATGGGGACTTAACTGGAAAGATCTGCCGGCTCCTAACCTAACTGGGGTAAACTGCCACACTGGGATGTAGGTGCCTTTGCACTAGAGTCACCTTAATAAAACAGAACACTAAATGAGACCCCACAGCTGGGGGCATTGCTTCCAAATCCGATGACGCCAACCCCACTCGCTTGCCGCAGCATCCCAGCAGTGTCTTGGACTTGAAGGAGGTTTGCTTTCGCTCAGCCTGCTTGGCGGGAAGGCAAGAATGAGACCTGGGTAAGTTTCGATTCTACCTGGCCAGGGCACACTTCAGGCAGATGTTGGAAAACGCATGTTGGCCTGATTTTCAGAGTAACTAGTCTCTAATGGGATCACCAGTCAATTAATAACAGTTTAAAAACATCCATCAGTTGTGGATTGTGGTGTGCCGTTTACAAAGCCGTTCCACAGACATCAGTGGTTTTTCAGTCCAGGATTCATGTTACGACCATGTAGGGAACTTCTTAGAAGTACTTACTGCTGTGCCTTGTCCCCAGAAATTCTGATTAATGGGTTCAGAGTTGGGCCTACCGGCAAATGGACACTTAAAAAGGCGGGGCAAATTGCTTAACCAAGCAGCTTTCTAAATGTGGTACACAAACTAAAATAAAAATAAAACGAATGTAGCTAACTATAACTTAAAGAAACAGAAAAACCTCAGCCCTCCTTGACTCTCAAAACTGCACCTCCCACTGCAGCCTAGGGCTTCTGTGATAGAACATTTTAGTGTGTGTCTGTATATATAGCCTGGAGACCACCCTGACAGCCTGGCTACCTCTGCCCACAGGTTTCCGCAGCTGGGGCCACCTGAGTCCTACCTGTTGGCTTGGGGACAGATGTCCGTTCCTTCAGGGATAGAAGGAAAACCCAGGGAAACCTTGCACTGGGTCCTGCCCTGTGCCCTGGTACTGGCAACCTGCCATGTTAACTGTCAAGACCCTAGTTCTTCTATGACCAGGCCCATCAGGTTCTGGGTCTCTGCCCATGTTCTGTTGGCCTCAACTCGCCTGTGGCATGGCTGGGCTGTCTGTGAATTGCTGGCAGAATCCCTTGATACTATTCCCTCGCAGCTCAGCTTGTACCTGCCCCTCCTACCTCTGCAGTCCTCTTCTGCCCATTTTGGGGGTAATGACTGGTTTTCAGGCCCTGCTGCTCCTGATCGGGTGCTTTCACCCGTAGAGAACAGAGGGCAGAAAGGTGGGTACTTTCTTTTCTCCTCTGTGTTCTTGGTGTTGGCCAGGTTTAATCTCCGTACAGCACAAGGCTTCACATGTTCTCATTATTCACTGCTCCCTGATTCTATTAGCTCTGTCTGTTTTCGTATCTGGCTCACTTCCCTGTCCCCATGGGGGAAGAGATTATGCAGGATAGCATCTAGGACAGTGGCCTACATCCCAGGGATTTTGGAGCTGCATATCTGGTTTGGAATCCTGTTTCTGCCACTTATTAGATGTGTGATCTTAGGTTAACTTACTTAACTTCTCTGTCTTCTCATCTGTAAAATGGAAATAATTCAAGGACCAACTTCACGGAGCTGTGATGAGGATGAAATGAGTTTGCTAAAATCCCTCCATTTCTCCATTGCAGACTGCTTCTCCCTACTAACTCTCTCCATCCCAAGAACTTTCCAGAGCAGGAGGGCAGTAGAGCGGCTTCCTCTCCATGAGAAAATTTGCATTTAGAAACCTTAATGGAAATGGACAGATAACAGTCCCCAGATGTTTGCTCCCTCCCAACCAGAGGGCTGCATAGCCCCGCTGCTTGTCCTTGGCATCCTCCTGTGTCCTGTGGGAGGAATACACATTCCATCTCAATGGCTTTGGTCTTGGCCATGTGAAAAGCTTTGGCCAAGGAAATGTGAGTGGTTATGATGGTTTTTGCTGTGTCCAAACAGAAGCCTTAAATGCAATCGCATGGTTTGGCTTAGGTTTTCTTGCTCTTGTTTTCTACATGAACTCAGATGATGACTATGCCCTCAGTGTGGGTTCCAGAATGAGAAGGCAGGTAAACCCAGATGGGTCCAGCTGAGTTCAGCCAATCCTAGCAGAACCATGGCCAACCTGCAGCTGATCCACTGTCTTTATGGGAAGCGAACAAAAAGTAAATGTTGTCGTAAGCCACTGAGGCACCACCATTTGTTATCACTGCAGAATGAATACAGGGCAAGAGTAGTAGGAGGAGAACATATTTTGTAAGCCTATTCTAACAAGATTATTTTTTCACAGAGGGATCTTTTTGTGTTAGGTACGTGTGTGTGAATGTGCTGTTCATTCAAACACAAAACAATTTTACTTTGCCATAAAAAATACTATTACATTGGTAACAACCTTGTCTGTTATATGCGTATTTTAATTTTTAGAAACTTGTGCTTGGGCAGTGAGAAGGGAGGTTAAAATTAAAATAAAAAATAAATTATTGGCTTCCTGGCATTGCCTCTCTGGCTCCCTGCTTATTTGTCTAGGAGAAAATGAATAGCAGGTGTTATAGAATCATGGCATTTTGGATACGAAAGGAGCAAAAGACTTGAAAGGATTCAGATCCCACCTCCTACTTTCACATGTGGGGCAACGGGGGCTTGGCCAAGTGCCTGATGGGAAGAATCTTCAGAGCATTGAGAGTGGGCTCTGTGCACATTTGAGAAAGTTGACAAATCTAAGAAGAAATTCTCAAGAATGTGTCAAAGCAGTTGTCCTCTCTTATTCTTCCTTTTTCCTCCCACCTCAGGATCCTGGGGGACCATTCACAGGAGTAGTCCATCCATTTGGTTCTCTTCTTTTTTTTTTTCTGGGCACACGAAGTTCACCTCATCGACTCCCCTATAATTAGATGGGGTCAGGTGATTGAATTTGTGGCCTCTCAAAGTGGTTAGAAATCATATCCTTCTGACCTAGTCCTGGTTTTTAAACATTTTCACACATTCTCATTCTCTTTCTCTCTCTGTATCTGATCCATTACTGGCCAGAGGAAGATGAGGGTGAGGACTTCTAGGCCCTAAGGGTAACTCCAGCCAACAGATGGAAGGATCGAGCATCTCCTGCTGGTGCCCACTGGACTCTTGACATGGGTGAGAAATAAACCTTTGGTTATTAAGCCTCTGAGATATAGTGAGGCAGAATGTTACCAGAGCTAGCTTAGTTTGGATAGTAACTGCTATATTTAACCAAGCAGAAGAGTTGTGAATCTGAGGGAAACCTCTGATATCTGGCCTACTGTCTCTGTTCCATCTTGAATACCATCATAACCTGTCTTGTTTCCTCTACATTTTCCGCCCCCACATATTGTCACATACTTATACATTGTCCATAGGTGTTCAACAACATCGAATGGATGATTGACTGAATATTTTGATGAGGCCATATAAATACTTTATTCTGAATTACAGACCCACTGAAAGAGCACTTGACCTTGAGCTCTGCAACACACTCTTCCCACTAATCAATAGGCCCTCCATATTACTGAAGGATATGTTCTGAGACCTTACTGATTCCTCCAGTAAAGTTTGAACTCAAGGACAGATTGGTAACAAAGCCAACGAAGATGGGGTTGCTCGATAACTGGGCTTTGAATAAGGATGCATTTCTGTTTTCCAAAGTAAGTAAGACAACGGTACCTAGAAAAATATGATATAATACACTCACCATCTTAAAAAGCAAATGTTATTGTCAGTTATGAAAGGAGCTCTCTATTTCTTTATAAGTCTAGCATCCCAACAGTGTACATCAACAAACAGTAGGCCTGACTCTCAATCGGTGGTGGGGCTTCCTGTGCCAATGTATTTGCTCATAGAAGTCACGTGGACCTAGGCAACTGTCTGCACATTTACCCCTAGGACACTGGCCTGGCAGAACCCAGCAAATCATTGATAACTCACTGCTTTACAAGAATAGTATCACCTATTCGTCCATCATATAACTGGTGGTGTGTCTTCCAGACAGCTCTTTATGGAACCAACAAAGGAAAAAAAAAGATTAAGAAGTCAATATCCAAAAGGTTAGTGAATTTCTCCTTATCCTTGGAAACATTCCTCTTGGAAGATTATCTGTAATGATTTTCATCCTTGGCCTGGCTCACATCCTATTTTTGCATCCCTATGCTTCTCAACTCAGCTTTAGAGATAGAAATTAATTTTACTATTACCACAAGAACAATATGATTTGGAAGGGAAATTTGCTGCTTTGTTATTCTGTCAATTGTCAATTTATTTACAGGCCCAGATGAAAATAGCTTGGGATGCTTTTCGTAGTGTGCCTATGTAGAGGGGCTGATCTACACCTGAATTTCTGGAATGCATTTCTCAAAATGTCCTTGATTGGCTAAAAGACCCCATTATAATCCCAGCCTTCTATTTACAGCTCTGGGTGTGTGCCCAGCAAACAGAGTGCCAAGTGGGCCCAGTGGGAAAGATTTTATTCTCTTAAGGGCTGTTAATTATTGGAATATGTGGTTGAGAGAGGTAATTAAAAAATTGATAATAATGGCAATAGGTGTTTTAATAGGGTTTTCAAATTTCAGAGTTTATTTTCATATAAAGTATTTTATTCTTTTATGCTCTTCTCAATCCTGTGAGATTCAGGATGGTAGCCTTAAGTTGGCAAACACTTCTGGCTGCTTGATGGGACTGCCATCTTGCCTTCTGCATGTGAACTGGTAAAATCTTTCTGGTAATATATACTAAAAGGTTTAATTTGACCTCAAGGACAGATGGGTAACAAAGCCAACTAAGTGTATCCACACCTTGGATACACTTTGAATCAGGAAATTTATTCCAAATGAACAGAGATATGTAAAAACAATTCTGTATGAAAGAATTCCCCCAGTGATACTGATAAAAAGAGAATATTGGAAAAAATCTAAATATCAAATCATAAAGGATTATTTTTAACTAGACTATGGTATAGGCATACAATGAAACATTATTTAATCTTTAAAATACTTCAGTAAATGTTTAATGATATGGAAACATGTGAAAAAGGGAAAGAAAACTGGGTACAGAAAGTAGATGTATTTGACCTTAATTCCAATATATGTATCTCTACATGTGCACATTAGAAAGACTGGAGATACATATACACCAATATATTAGCAGTGATTATCTCCGGGAGGATGATTGTAAAATAAAAGTTATTGCTTTTATAATAAAATAAAATACTACTAAAATGCCTAAGTACAATAAAAATTTATTACTTTTGTAATTGAGGAAGGAAAAAAGTCTCATATTCATTTTAACAGTACAAAAATAGTCTCCTAATGAAAACCTGCCATTTCATGGTGTAAATACTTGAAGGTCCCCACTGGGGTGGAATACAAAGGTTGCTTATTTGTGTCAAGGCAAACATCTCAGCAGCCGCTGACAGCCAACTTCCCTGTGTTAACTGCTGTGTGTGGCTAAGCATGCACCCTACCTCTCAGGCAATAAAGAATGATTTCAACAGTTCTTGATGTCCCACAGCCGACTCACTTGTTTCTGAGAATTACCTCTACTTCTCCGAATTCCGCTATTGTATCCATTTTAGGGTTATTTAAAATGCCCAGGGGCATTTTTTGCCATTAAGTTCTGACAAGTGGGTGAAAGGCAATTTCACGGAAAAACTCCTTTTACAGAGCCTCAGAGCTGGGTGGGATCATCTTATTCAGGAGGAACTGAAAAAGTTCAAGGTTTTCTTTAAGCACCTGGGCACGTGTCTTACCCTGCCCCCTCAGCTTCTTTCCATCTTTGCTTTGCAGAGCAGGGGGGTCTGGAAGTTCCACCGGTGGTAAACAGGGGAAGAGGGTGGAGAAAGCAGGAGGCACCCCGGAGTCCCAAGGGTGGTGGGCAAGACAGGCAGCCAGCGGGCTCGAGGGCTGAAGACTGCCTCCTTGTTAGGGCCCCGAAGTCTGAGCATATCTGCCACAACCTGAAAACACCACAAGTCCCAAGGTCCCCCTCTCCACCCTCACGTCCCTCCATCTTGTGCTAGTACATCCTGTCTATCCTGTCTCTACCTGATTTAATCACCCTTTCTCACTCATGTACAATATGTTCTTTAAAACTTGCTTCTTCATTCAAAACATCTGGGTTACTTATGCAGCAAGATAATTACTTGTCTCTCTTGCTGGTTTATAGTTACTCTTTTTTCTTTCTCCTTTACTCAGCTTCCCTCAGAAGCCCTCTCCTAACAGAAAAGCAATCAAAGACATAAATGGCCAGGGTCCTTAGGTTGGGCCTTGGGGTAGAGCCATAAATGTTTCCAGTGCACACTCATTGAATGAGAACAGGGAGGAGAAAGGGAAACCAAGATTCAACCCTTTCTGATGCATTTTCAGCAAAAGTCAGGGCCAACCTGACTAGTTTAGTGGCTAGAACACACATCCATCCATCCATCCATTCATCCATTCATTCATCCGAAATTTTTTAACAAATGTCACCGAACATCTAAGATGCACCAGAAATGGGTAGGGCCTTGAGAATACAGCATTATGCTAAAACAACTCTCTTTTAATATTTACAGTCTGGTGGAGAAGAGAGACACTAGTAAAACTCTGACATGTGAATGACCGAAGTATTAAGAAGGACTCTGCAGTTGCCATGCGAGCCAACAGAGGGCAGATTTGGCCAGGTCAAGGGGTAGTGGGCTTCCCGGGGAGAGGCTGCCTCCAGCGTGAGGAGTACAAAGCCCCTCTCCATTCCTAGTCACAGCCTTGTGCGTAACCGGGTAAGGCTCACACTGCTGGCTGCAATTCCTTTTGGCTGTTACAGAGCTCAGTTTTACCAGCTATCAGCTGTCCAGTCCCAGGAGCTGAGGAAGTGCAGTCTCAAGAATTCGTGGTGACTTCATTTCCCACTTGACTGCAATTGATCCCATTCAGTTTTGGTTGCTGAGACATAGCAGAGGTCTTTTGGGGTCTGCTGGGAAAGACTGTCCTCCCTGATGACTTTCCTCAAATGGAAAGAGTGATATTGTGAGCTGCTAAGTCACACCTGGAACTGGTTTTCTTGGGACTTCTTTGGAGACTATTACCCATGCACTGTTTCATCTGCTTTTAGCAGGGCATCTAGCCTGGGGGGTGAATTTCACCAAAGTTCGGCATGGACAGTTGAGTGGTCTAACTGATGATTTGGGTATGTTTTCAACTCTAGTGGCCTAGAGGTAAAGTTAGGTGGAGAAAGAGATAGAGGTAGAGATACACTGACAGAAGTATCTGGATGTTGCTGAAAGGGAAAGGACAAAGTGGTATATTGCTATGGGGTACGGCAATCATTTGTGTCATTATCCTTCCTGTTGACCTTATGCTTCACAGTCATTTTGATGTGCTCTTTCCAGTCTTCTGGACAATGGCTGATTTAGTACTAATGCTCAATTTCAAAGAAGTGAAGGCCCGGTAGCTGTTCTCCTGTCTGCGTGTTTATGTGCATGTTATGTCAAAGGAAAACATGGGATCAGATCTGCTATTTAGCCATGGATGTAAATGGCTCCTATATAGCTCCCAAATCTCTTTCAAATTTGAGACTAAGTCATAAATATTGAAAGCCCTATAAATGGACTAATCTGATCTCTGGATCCTTTTCTAGCGACCAAAGCCATTGGCATGTTCCAAGGGTCTTCCACTGCAGGCTTAAAATTTTGGGAACCAGGAAAGCAGAATCTTCCTGTGTCTTATGCACAGAAAACCAGATATAGCTGGTCTGGTGCACAGGTCTCCATGAGTGCCAATTCCTCCATAGCAACAGTTGTGCAGGAGGCGTCTTCTGGGAATAGTCACATCAGCGTCCTCATGAGAGCCACAGGTCCACTTTGCCCTCGCTCGGCAGTTTGCATGGATCATATGGTAGTGAAGAGACCACGAGACTGTCAGGGGCTCTGTCATTGGATGTGACGTGGGGTGGCAGTGTGATCTGAGGGGAGGCCACACCCTTTGGGACTGACACACAGAGGGATCTAGACAGGTACAAAATAACCTGATCACCTGAGGGAGGTGATTTGAACTGCAGTTGGAGTGGGAGGGTGGTTTCTAGAGCTGGTTCTGCCACTTACCAGTCAGACTGACTTTGGCATATCTCTTCCTCTTTTTGAGAACAAATTTCTTCTAATACAAAGCCTTGAAGGGTCACATCTGCCCTGCTTTCAGAGCCAAGTACTGTGAAAATGGCCCACGTGACTGCAAGTAGGACCTGCAGTTATCAGTAAGAGATGACAATCGCTCCTTGGACACCTCACGTCCCTCAGACTTTCCAAGTGGAGGTCTAATTCCAAATGGAGAAGGCGTTTGGTTTCCCCTGAATGTCTTTTGCTTTGGGAACTCCCGGCTCTAAGTGGACTCATAGTTGCTGATGGGGTGTCTTGCACTGTCAGGTGGTGATTTCCCTTTGGCTGGGGGCCAGTGACTCTGGTACGTGAGGGCCACTCTGAGCACCACTCAGCTCAGGATTTGGGGTAGGGTGCCTTGCTTCACAAGGAGCCCACAGAACTCAGGGGCCATGCAATGGAGGAAATGGAGACCCAAGCCATCGCTGGAGCTCCTTTATTTGCAGTGTCATCACACACAGAGCTTTGCGGATGTATGCAATGGCTTCTGAGTCAGGAACTTCCAGCTCCAAGTGGACTCTTGGATACTTAGAGCTGGAAGTTTCCAAACCAAAAGGACCCAGGGCTGGGCCCTTAGCAAAAGTATCTGAAGTTTGCCTCTTGTCCCTCTTCACTTTCCCTTTGGAATTATCTTCCTTCTACTCTTCTCCACCCCTCCATATCTAGCTGATGATTATAGGCTCCCTCTTCTTTTCAGAATTCCCTATTGCCAACTGCCAGTATCAGCTTCAGTCTGGAGAAAAACTCTCTATGATGACGGAGGTGTTTTATAACTGCTCTGTCTAATACGGTAACCATGAGCCACACGTGGCTATTGAACATTTGAAATATGGCCAGTGTGACTGAGGAACTAAATTTTTATTATTACTTATTTTCAATGAATTTACATTTCAATTGTCTAGTACATTAGGCAGTGCAGATTTGGAGTTCAGTACCTCAATCGATCACAGTTCTCCCGTCCTGTGTCTGAATTCCAAGGTCCTCTTGGGGGACAGCCAGTAAGTTACTTTGATAAAAAGTTCCTATCCATAAATTAAGGTCTTACCCCTGTAAGTAAGTGTATTGATGCTGGGCAGTGTCACCCTTTAGTCAAAGCAGAGGCTCAGGTGATAAGAGTCTGAAGGACTCTGGTGGGCAAGCATGGTGGGTGAAAAGATTATGGGCATGAAGTTTTAGACACACTCTGAAGCACGCTCTTTGGATGGGCACGCCCTCCATATGCTCGGAGCTGCTTCTAAGCTCCTCCCAACCTCTTGCCATCTGGGGAGAATTAGGGTCAGAGACGTGCAGATGGGAGCCTGGGGAAGGGCTGGTGGTGGGAGAGGTGGAATGAACAGGGCCCAGAGGATGTCAAGCTCTTGCAAAGGAACCTGGGGCACCTGTCAGAGTGGTGCTCTGTTCTACCCTGGGGAGGAGAGGCCAGGGAGACTGGGAGTCGTCACACTGGACAAGATCAAAGGGTTAACAGTTAAGGCAGAGAGGCCAGAAACCCAGTCAAAGGCCACAAAAGGAACTATGGCATTTTCGGTGAAGCCTCAGCCAGGAATCGTACTTCTATGCTTAATTCGAATTTCCTCTTTTAGGGAGATGTTTTCTTCTGAATTTTTTTATGAACAATAACTTCTGGATGTTATTTTCACCCTGAAACTGAGCTGCATTTCTGTTTCTCTTGGACAACCACGTAATTGCTTTCAAGTTTTTGCCTGTGTTTTCACAGATACTCACTGGCCTCAGAAGCAGCCTTCCCAATCAAGCACTAGGCTGGGTAAAGGGTAGAGGAAAATGAGGAGCAGATGCAGGGAGAGGCGATCAACCAGGGGGATAAGAGGCATGCTTGGAGATGAGCAAGGAGAGTGGATTCCAACCCTAATGTTTTGGGGTTCACTCTTGGGGTCTTGGTTCACCAACTGGAATGACAGGTGGATCTGCTGCCATCACTTCACCTGCTCTGTACTCTTTGAGAAACGGAAAAAGGGATTTCAAGTAAAGCCACAGAATGGGGGCCTATTTGTTTAAAAAGTATCAGATTTTGTAAAGTAAAATTAGAGTAAATTAGAGACTAAGCTTCCAATCTTTAGTGCAATAGTGTGGTCTATAAATAAGTATACATATAATAAAGAAAAAAATAGCATCCAAATCCCCATGGTGATTTGCAATGCTGTTCAGACTGCACAATGCTTTTCTGGACTTCTTTGACCACATGAAGGGAAGGCCTACTCACAATATTTGGTGATATCGTGTTCTCCCTTGTTTGCCTTTCATTCAAACAAATCTTATATGACATTTGGCATCAAGGGGAAGAACCTCAGAAAAGAGAGACTCAGAGAAGCTGGTCATCTGGCTTGGTTGATTCACCTGTTGCAATGTTCCCAAACACTCCTGGGCAGGGATGTTATGCCACAGGGTCCTGTTGTACCAAAGCATTTTGACATCTTATGGCATCCTTTCTGCAGGTGCTTATTCATGTTTACTCTGAACACTATAACTTCAGCCCATTTGCATGAAAAACAAAACTTCTTGCTGGGTTGAGGTAACTTAGAGCCATGGTTCTCTGTGGGGGTGATTCCTCCCTTCCCCCTGCACAGCCCCGGCCCCACACACGCTCGGGACCCCTGGCAATGTCTGGAAATATATTTTATTATCACTACTAGGGGAAAATTTTGTCTTCCCTAGAACCTTAGGCAATATCTAAAGACCGTTGGTTGTTACAAGTGGGGTGGGGTGGTATCCTGCTGGCATTTAGTGTGTAGAGACCAGGGCTGCTGCTGAGATCCCAGGGATGCATAGGACAGCCTCCACCACCATGAATGATCTGCTCCAGAATGTCAATGGTGCTAAAGTTGAGAACCTCTGCCCAGAGGGAAAACTCAGGCTTGGTTCTTGACATTGACATGGCATTTAGTCCTCAAAGAGCTTTCACTTTTTCAATGTTGGAAAACTTGTACACATGAGGGGATGGCCTCAGGAAGTCCTAGGATAATTTTGGTTAGAATTTTCTCTTACTAATGACCTAGTCAGTTTCATGTCTGCAAGAATCCTTAACATCTTCTGAAAGAGAGAAAGTGCACCCTCAGGGTTACATAGGTCAGGTTGGCCTCAGTGGGTCTAGGTCTCATTTTACTGTAGTATATAAAGAGGCCAACCGCAAAGGCTTAGTTTCTTCCTTTGTAAAATGGAGCTGTAATGCTTCACATGACCTGCTTCTCCACTGGGTTTGGCATCCTAGGGAGATGGCATAGGGTCATGGTATTTGAGTTGGCATGAAAGGGGAAAATGTGAGTTAAGTACTTTTATCTAATTCCAACTCCAAAAGAGCAACAGGATATTGTAGGTGGAGAGAGTCAACCAGCAGCTTGTGAGATCCCAGTCAGCAGGTTGTACCTGAGGCCCAGCAGGCCATGGGGCTATGAAGAGATTTTCCTTGCCAATGGTAGGTGGGGAAGATCTAGAGCCTGCCACATAGGTGTCTTCCCATAAGGTCTGTCAACAGGCTGGGAGGTAGAAGACACGCAGCAGTGACAATATTAGGGAGCTACAGGGCGCACAGAAAGCTATGGCAAGAATTATGTACAGGTGCTTGGGAACACAGAGGTAAACAAAGTATTTCTTTTTCTGATTTTAAAAGTAACACAATCATTGTTGAAAATCTCTCAAGAATAAAAAAATGTAATGAAAAAATTAAAATATCCCATAATTGCACTACCAGAAGATAATCAGCTATTAAAAGATATTTTTTCTTTTTCTTTTTCTTTTTTTTTTGTGATAAACAGAAGGGTTTTTTGGGCAGGACAGGCTGGGGAGATGGAAAAAGGTCTTTGAAAAGAACAGCGGGAGACAATGTAGACATTGATTTGGAATTATTCCCTCTGTGAGCCCAGATAGATGAATCTCTGACCTTGCCTAAATGAAATGGGCAGTAGGACAGAGAGGTGATGTGACAGGTGAACATTTGATTAAGTTCCAGGGTTCACATGGAAAGCCCCTTAGTCTATTCACCTCCATGAATAAAGGAGTTCTTTAGCTGAAAGAGGAAGTGACTACTTTTAGTTTAAAGATGACAAAATAGGTGATGCCATTTCTGACTCACTTTGCAGCACATACCATGACTGAAATCTGTGCACTTCAGATGTAGGCATAAGATAGCTTTAGTCTTTTGGAATTTGTTTTCTGGCAACTTTATTATGAAGAAATTTCAAACTTACAGAAAAGTGACAAACATAGTTAAAAAAAGAAAATCCCAAATACCCTTCACCCAGATAACCCAACGATTACTATTTGACCACATTTGATTATCATTCTTTCTTCACTGTACACACAAGTGATTATTTTTCTGAATCATTTGAGAAGCTGCAGTCATGATGCCTCTTAACCTCTAAATATTTCAGTATGTTTTCCTAGGAACAGGGCATTCCCTTATGTAAACACAGTGTAATGATTAAAATCAGAAGATTAACATTGGTATGGCACTATTATCTCAGATCTTCCTCAAATTTTGCCAGTCATCCTAATGAGATTAGATTTTTATGAAATTTGGTCCTGGTGACCTTGAGTGAAATACCCTGACAAATCCTGTCATAACCATGTCTGAATTTGGGAATTTCACCACTCCAACCTGAAGCCCAAGTTTGATTCTATGCGTATGCAGCCGCATTGGCAAAAGGATGTTTTTTGAAGTGGGAATGACTTTTAGCGAGGAAGGGGTTTTTGTTGTTCTGCTGGTTATGGGCTTATAGAATTGGGCTGTGCCCACCAGGAATCATGGTTCCCAAGTGGTTCCCACCTGTTCTTTCCAATATACCTGGCTCTGGGTTTTGTATAAGACATTTTAAACTCCAGGGACTGACTGGCCCAGGTCTGTGAGGCATGAGGTGACAATTGTTGGTAATATGGATCTGAGTTAGAGCAAAAATGATTTCCATACTTGAATATAAAAAAAGCCCATATATGTCTCTAGTTACTTTTAAAAATTTGCTTTGCCATATAGACACCAATTCCTAACTTAGCGCCTCATTCTGTCTTGTGTATTCCATGCAAAAACAATCTAACTAGAGAAGCGGAATAAATCATGCTTTCAAATAATTTCTGTCTTTGAAATCCAGAATCCTAAGGCTATCCCTTGAGGAACTGGATGCTAATATTCTCCGTGCTGACTCAACTGATGAAGGAGGAAGTGACAGGTGGGAAGCTGTGGACAGCCACCCATGGCTTCATGCCACTGAAATCTCTCTAACACAGTCCACTTTCTCAACATTACTGCTACTGGAGTGATGAATGAGTGGACAGCCTGGAGATTGTTTCCATAAAAGACCATGATGTGAGGAGGACCACTTGAACATAAAACAGTTGCCCCAAGGCTTTGCAAATAAGGTGTCTGGTGAACCCAGAGTCTGTAACACAAATGTCTGCCATAGCTTTCTCAGAAGCCACCAATTTTTCTCCACTGGGTGCAGCGTTGCTGAATTTTTCATTTTTAAAACTTTGAATGTTCTAAAATGCATTTTAGATTCTGGGAATCATTTCAGGACTGCAGGCCCTCTCTTTGATAATTTCCTAGCTTTGTCCCGAAGAATCCAGACTCTTCTTATGCTCTGGCAGGAAACCCCAGGGGTTCAGCAGAGGCTGGGGGAGGGTGCAGAGGGACTGAGGCACAGGAGGAGGGCTGCATCAGGGCGGAGAGTCTGAATGCCAAGCAGCAGCAGTGAGGGCTCTGGGTGGGAGCACGTAGAGGGTGTCATGGTGCTTTCACTCCTTTCTGCAGTGCAGCAAAGGTTTACTGAGCCATAGGCCTTGCGCTCACTTGCGTCATTCATTCATCCGCTTATTCATTCAGCATTTGTTAAATGCTGGCACACCATGTGGCCCTTGTCATTCTCTGCCCCAGCCACCACACCCACTCTTGGGCCTGCTCTGTGCCCTGTGGGGCTGACTCCTATGGCTCTTGCCCTCCAGCTTCAGGTCAGAGGATTGGAGGAGAGCACACGAGGGTAACTATTTCCTTCCCTTCTTGCCCTCCTCATGCTTGGTTCTGGCAGTGGTTGTGTCTCTGCTACCACAGCTGCAGTTGGCAGCCCCTCTCCCACGACCACAGCCGTCAGTGGGTCCCGCAAAATCTTTCCCTGCCATTCTCCTTTTTGCAGGGAAGGCGGTGGCAAATTCCCTTGTAAGTTCTTCCAACCCTGCCCACAGGTCTGTAAATGGTCTCTTTATCATATAATCTTAAAAATCCTAACTGAGTGTGTCATCTTCTTCCTGTCTGATCTTGATTGATGCCACCCTCAGATCTGCTGAACTGTTTCCTGATTGCTCTGGACAGGCTGGAAAAATGTCAAGTTTCGTACCTAGTTTCCCACACTAGGCTGCACCAGTGCAGGGTGGGGAAGCACGGCTCAACAGTAGCTCTTGGGGAAAAAAATCTGAGGTTTAGTCCTTTATACACTTCAGTATTATGTCCGTTAAAGACTGACCTGTTCTCTGGACACATAATTGAAAGTATGGTGTCCAGAAAAAGGGAGGTGACAGTGCCTCCATTAGCTCCCACTTAGAATTCTAGGCTCAGTTTTGCGCTTCTCACTCGAAAAGGAGACATATTAGTTGTCTTTTAGTGTTTCAAAGTCTGTTATATAGAGATGAAAAACTTTTTCTTTAAGGGCCAAATAGTAAATATTTTTTACTTTGCCGGCCATAAATTCTGTTGCAACTACTCTCTGTGCTATTGTACAAAAGCAGCCACAGACAACATACAGATGAATAGACTTGGTTGTGCTTCAATTAACTTCACTTACAAAAATAAATAGTGGGCTGGATTTGGCCTGCAGGCCTTACTTTGCTGACCTCTGCTATGTAGGGGGCAAACAGATTTATTCGGGGTGAGTCCAGAAGGCAGAAGTTGTACCAACCTGTAGAAATCATTGAGAGGTAGATGCTAATTGTAAGGGAGAGCTTTCTAAGGATGATTACCATTTCCAAACAGAATGAGCTGTTGCATGAGGCAGGGGGTTGCTCATTATAAAGGTTCAAAAAAGATGCTGAGTAATTTTTTTAGAATAATTTCAAAGAACTTTTCTAGAATAACTTTCTGCAAAACATGGAGAGTGAATCACATGATGCAGGAAGTAACAATGCCTCATGTTTATATATACTCAGCATGGTGCTGCATGCATAGTAAGTTTTATGGATTTTATGTTCCTAGAGGAAAGAGACTGTGTCACCTATCTGCATCCCACCCACTCCTGAATTCCTAGTATAGCATTTTAAACATGGTGAGTGTGACCAATACATGCTTTGTCAACGTGGCTCTTTAAAATCTTGCTGACAGATTAAACTAATTTGTCTTTAGTACAGTCATTATTACCAGTCATATTAAATTAGCTCAATTATCTCTAATAAGCTTCAACATCTAAGGGTTTTCACTGAAAAGAATACACATAACAGTTAACACTTAGCCAGCTCTGAAAATAGGCCAGCTACTGTTCTAAGATATTTACATGCATTATTTGATTTCACCCCCAAAACCTATGAGGTAAATACTGTTATTTTTCCCATTTTATTGATGAAGAAATCGACATTCAGAGAGGTCTCACATCTGGGAAGTGGCATAACCAAAACTTGAACAGGGATCTCTTTGGTGCTAAAGGCTGTGGTCCACCTACAACTCCATCCTGCTTCTCATTCATTTATTCATTAATTCATTCACTACTCAGCGAACACCGACTGGTTGCCTGAGGTTTGCTAAGCATTATTTCAGGTTCTGAGGATAGAGCTGTGAATGTAAACAAATCATATCCATGCTCTGAAGGAACTTACTTTCTGGGTGGGGCATGGTGGGGGTAGTTATACCATTAAAAAAATGTTAAGACATTAAGTGGTAATCCACCAGAAGACAGAGTTTCAAAAAATAAAAGGTATTTCTTGTGCATCCCAGAACTTCAGGTATAATTTTTACTGGTGAATTTAGCAAAGCTCTTTCTTGTTTCCTGACATGGACCCAAGTTGAGTCTTTAGTCTTCACGAATTGTCAGATACAATCAGAGATTCAGAAGGAAACTTCAAGCATTCTGGCAATTGATACAGATCATGTATGGTAATTTGTAGATATGTGCGTGAAGCCCTCAAAGTGAAAATAGCCCAATAAATCACACAGAACTTGCTTTTCCTGGGCTGATCCAATCTGAGCACCATCAAACTGGCAGATCAGAAGCAAAAGACAGAACGGGGTGGAAAGAGCAAGCTCAGTTAACACAGACATAAAGAAGGAAAAATAATCCTTTTTCCCTTTCCTGAAACAGAAATAGGAAGAGCCTAAGTCTATCTTCCAGCCCCACATATAAAAAATTATTATTTATAAGAAATGCTACAATATAGATATTAAGGGACCATCTACAAGGCAGAGGCAAAAACACCAACTTGGGCCAAGGGAATGGGCCTCATTTAGGAGAATAGAGCGACCGGGTGCCTGCAAGCAGAGGGGGTCAAGGGGAGATTCCAAAACCTGACGACTGAGACTGAAAGAGAAGGAGCGAGAGTACTAAGGGTCAAATAGGGTGAAACCAAATACATCATCAGGTCTGACAAGCAAGTACTGCCTGGGAAGGGGAGACAGAGCCCAAAGGTCAGGGCTGAGTAAACATAAGCCCAGAGGAGGAAGTGAAAGCATCCAGGACTTGGAGTCTTTTTGCGTGCCAAGGACAAGGGGTGGGTGTGGATGACCTAGTTAAAGGCATGTATAGGAACTGACAACTAGTTGTAATATTTTTGCAATTTCAGAATTCCTTTTATTAGTGACTTTTCAGATTAGTGAGTCATTACACATTAGCATAATCTTATTTTTAAAAAATGGCTAGAAAACAGAGAAAGATAATAATTGGTTAACATTTACAGACTGCCAGACACTGCTTTTAAGCACTTCAATGCATTGTCCCATTTAATCTTCACAATTATATTTGGAGAACCAAGCTCCATAATAGAGACCTAATTAAAAAAATGATGAAAAACGTAAGTGACATTTGGAGGGAAACTGTAAAATATTATCAGAAACAAGTACTAGTTATTCATTCATTTATTCATTTGTTTACTTATGTATTTCTTTAGCCACTAGTTATTGAGCACCTCATATGTCTTGGGTACTCTTTAGGGTCTATGCACAGATGATTTTATTGATTTCATTTTTCAATAGAGGGGCAGTGGAAGGAGTAAGGGATTATGAGTCAGAAAATCTCGGTTCAGTTTCTAGCTCTGCTTCTAACTCGTCTTGTGGTCTTTGCGCAAGTCACTTTTCTCTATTTAATGTCCTAGTGTAAGACAAGGAGCTAGGGCTACATGATGCTCGAGGTTTTTTTAGAATTGAACATTATTCAATAGCTTCATAGTACACAGCAATTTATGATGACTATTCACTTACATTCTATCATTACACTCTCCCTGACCCTCACCAGTTAAATAATATTTATTATTAAGCCTTTGCCATGGAAATTTGTCTAGGCTCAAATCAAGTTTCTCTGCTCTTACCATTAGAACCCTCTGCCTTCTGTTTGTGAGTTTATGCTTAATTTCCAGAAGAATTATAAGAGAGCTGGGTGCTGATATCAGAGGAAAAGGAAGAAGTTGAGAGGTATAGAAGACACAGAAAAGTTGCGAGTAAGAAAGAAGATGTGCCAATTCCAGGGGCTTTGTGTGCTGTCTCTGAAACCACAGGGCTGCTATGATCATTGGGAAAGTGTGAAGGCTTAAGAAGAGAAGTCCTCCAACTGGAGGAAATTACATGAAAGCAGATTCGAGTTTAATGCAAGGGTGGTGAAGTGCCTCATTGGACATTCTCTTTGCCCATTTCTGGGTAGAACTACAATGGATGGATGGGTCATGTTATAAGGAAGAATGCCTGGAATCAAGAAGAAGAAAAGCTTTTTAATGATTATTATGCCCCCAAGGATGACATGTGCTGCTCTGCTAGGAGATAAGCTCCTCCTCCTTGTGGATGCTTAAGCAGAGACCCTAGAGGGGTTAGCAACTGGATCAGGTCTGGAAGACCAGTCATTTCTGAAATGCTATGATTCTTGGAGCCTGGAGACTTAGAAATTAAGCTATAGTCTATAATCCCTACTCTAGAGTTTAGATATTCCTGTGATCATCTGCTGGGAAAAGTCAAGGCCCTTTTGTAGCTACTGATATTCAGGCCAAATTCCTCAATTCATTTCTTTTCCAAGAGGTTCCTTGTATGGAAGCTTGGCAGCATATACACCCTGACCTCCTGGTCTTGGCATATTTGACCTCCCATTCTTGACAAATCTCCAAGATGGGAACTTCTCTGGAGGCCAGAGTTGAAATCAAAGTTGGACCAACATGTTGAAACTCTAGTCCTACTGGTCAATAGATTAATAGGGTTACCCTTGCATTTTCCAGTGCCTTATTTCCCAAAGAGTTTTCCACCTGCTAGCTTTAGCTTTATCAGAAGCATCTAGGTCGGTCAGTATTCTTTAAGGGTAGTAACTTGAACAAGAGGTTTATGGAAGTGTTTTGTAACAGTGAAACACAGTAAAAGGTTATAAGTTTTATGACTGTTATAACTTGCTGAAGGTCACAGTATATAGAGCTGTATCTAAAGCACGTTACTTCAAATCCTTTTGGGCATGAGTGTAAAGTAAATAGAGGGTACTACTGATAACTGAAAAAGAACCAAAGCCTTGATCTCCTAGACTGACCAGCAGAGAAGGGTAGAGTTTAGACCTTGATTTTACAAGCACCACAATGCCAAATTGGAAACAGTTAAAAGCAGAATGGTTGTTCCAGTCCACTAAATAGCCATGTAACCATACGAGTGAATCTGCACAAATTGGCCAAAGGTCATCTTGAATCTTTAGAGGTGGACATGGCCATCAGCAGTGAACCTGAACAAAAGGGCTTTCTGTTTATTTTAGCTCAGGCACCACCTCAGTGTAAACCCAATTTCCTGGTGCAGCTTGTAGCAGCTACAAGCTAGGTTTACACTCCTAATTGAAAGGGCAATGAAAACCTCTAAGTAACGACAAGACATTGTCCAGAATTCTCAAGGAATCAGTTAAAAAAAAATAATCCTCAATTTATTGCAATATTAAGAACATTCTTAAAATGTAACCTTTGACCTGATCTCTAAACCCCTGTGAGAGGTTTATGAAAAGGTTCTTTATGCATTTGTAGTCACTAATACCGTAAGTGGGGAAAGGACACACTATTTTAATTAAAGTAGAAGATTGTTATGATTATGGTACTCTGATCAAGAACACCTTTTCACTTAGAAATACAAAAGAAAGAATATTTCCTGGTTTTAGTATTCAAGGTTTAGGATTACTTAGGATCAGTAGCCAAAAGTGTTCCTATTTTACACTATTTAGTCAGGGAGACTGTTTAGAGGGGAATGTTAGGAGTAAAACCTGTTTATTTTTTCTGTTACTTCAGCCAGTTGGTGACCATCTGAATGCTGTTTGTCTCTGGCCCTCACACTGTTTGCTCCCTTCCTCTTGGGAAGCACGGCTAATGACCCTTGTGGAGTAGTGAATGACTAGTGTGTGTCACTGCTGACACTTTTGTTTTCCAATGTAGTTGTTTGTTTGACTATCAGATGTTGCCTTTTTTATGGGTGGTTGAAGGTGGCCCAATGATAAGACATGCTTCTGTTTACCCTTTTGTTCCCAAGACTAATTTAAAAGTGCTCTTGGAGTTGTAATGGTAGAGGGCACACCTTAAGTCATGAAGTTGAGAATGGAAATATCAACATAGGCACAACAGACTAATTCCCTAGCTGATGGAAATGAGTCAAGTACCATCTTCAGCCTGAGAATGCCATGTGCTGTTTCTTTTAGTCTCCAAAAACCAGGGTGTCTGGCCCCCCGTGGCACCTAGCCATGATGATTTGCTTTACTTTGAGGTTCTTAAAGCCCCATATTTGTTCCAACAGCTGCATCCCAGGCCCTTGCTTCTGTTTTTGCTTTGCGGGTTTTGGTGACATCATTTCCCTAAGTGGTCCAGTTGTATCAATCATTCATTTTTACTGAAACAAATTTGTGTGTGTTATTATGGCTCTATCTCAGTTTACAGCATATTGGCTAGCATGACTCATTGCTTATAGATAGTGTGATCCATCTGATGTGCATAGGATTTTGAACCAGACCAAAGAGATATAAATATGACTTGTACCATTTTCTTGCCATATGACTTTAAGGAAGACATAGAAGCTTCCCAAATCTCAATTTCTTTATCTGCAAAGTGGGATACCTTCAGCTACCTCTTTGGATTCACAATATCCAGGATGCACAGTATCCAGGACATAGCAAGTAATTAATACATGCTAATGATATTAACAGTAAACATTGATTGTATATCTGTTATATGCCAGGAATTACGGGTATCTTCAAAGCATTTCTAGAAAGTAAGAACTATTGCTGTCTTCACTTTGCTGATGAAAACAGGAGAGATAGGCTAAATAGGTGCCCAACATGCCAATAATGCCAGGATTCTAGAGCCTTAGTCTGCCCACTGCTCTTCATGTAAGAATGGGAAACAAGGGTTTTGCCACTTTGAGTAAGAATTGTCTGAACATGGAGCTCAAAGTAACTTCTAAGACTTGAACTGTCTCTGCTCCCTATCTCCTCTCTTTTCCATGCCTCCTTATTCATATCTGAGCCAGAAGCAAGGGAAGACAGAAACTGACACAAGCAATAGGAAATGCAGCCGGCAGACCCAGGTAGGCCAGCCATGCAGCTCGGCCTCAAACCCAGCTGTGAACTTTCTGGCTGAACACACAAAGGCAAGTGTGTATATTCTGTGTGCACATCATTGAAAAGATCTCATACATTCTGAAGTTATATTATTAGAAGGCAGGAGTGGACACTCTTAAGTTCAGATCCACTGTACTAAGATAATTGGAAAACACAAATGCAAATATCACACTACTATCTTTAGGTCATCTTGTAAACATCCACTTTCTACAAACTTAAATGACATCATTTTTGCTATCAATGCTGGATTCCCTTAAATCCAAGATATTAAGATCAGGATCTGTTTTATGAACTCATACCTACAGCTAAAAAGGTGTTCATCTCAAATTACAGAGATCATGACAATTCACTCCTTTAATTAAAATATCTTGTGTTGTCTATGAACTGATGAATGGAAAAACAAAATGTGGTATATCCTTGCAATGGAATAGTACTGGGCAAGAAATAGGAATGAAGTACTGAAACATGTCACAAATGGACAAACCTCAAAAATAAACATCCTCAGTGAAAAAAGCCAGTCACAAAAGACCACATATAGTGTGATTCCATTTATATGAATTGTCCAGAAAAGAACATCCACAGAGACAGAAAGGAGTTTAATGGTTGCCAAAGGAGGCGGGTGGGAGTAAGGGGAATGGGGAGTGGCTGCTCATGTGTGCTAAGTTCCTTCTTGGGACGATGAAATGTTTTAAGATTAGAGCACGATGATGGCTCCACAACTCTGTAAATATACTAAAAACCGCTGAGTCGTGTACTTTAAATAGGGAAACTTTACAGTATGTAAATTAAAAAGAGACGTTAGTGTGTTATTTCCCCTAGCTACTTGCAAAATCAATGATAGATATTCTTTAATGTTCAGCTGCTGTCATTATTAGCAACAATCCTTTTGAATAAACAGTAATGAACATAGAAGCATTTATCCCGCACCCCACCCCTCCCACAACCACTCCAGAAGCCTTGATAATTAATTCTGCCCTCAATTTTAACATGTCTATCAAGTATTTGACAGCCGGGAAGTCAGAGTTCCAGAGATAATTGGCTCTCCATTCATTAAGTACAACTTTCAGGCCAAACGTTCAAATCTGCCTCCATCTCTGTCTCCTCGCCTGTGTTTTCTTGCACTTCTAAAACTTCACTGCTAAGGACCTGGTGTTCCAAATCAGAGCTGACACAAAACACAGAACAAGATCTCTGTGGCTCCAGATTGCAAAAGGAACCAGGACCAATTATTAATCAATATAAAGCATTATAGACAGAAACTGGTAGAAAAACATACAAGATGGTATCTCATTCTCTCCTTTCTGGGTGATGGCAGTGGAAGTGTAGGCAGCTTTGATCTCAGTAAGTGCGCACTACACAGAGTTGGACCACAGCTGGATGCCACCTGAGAGAGCTCAGAAAAATCATGATTGCCCTTTAGGCATCGAGGGGAAAACGTTCTCATCTTGGTGTTCCTACTTTGCTCCAATTGTGGCACAAGCAAGGAAGTCCATGACAAAATCATATCCTTTCCAATAGAAATCCCAATCTGGTTTCTAAATCTTGAGGGTCTGTTCTCCAGCCAGCTTTCCTGCATGCCTGAATGAGCTGCCAGGGGTGGGCCCCATGGAGATGTACGGTGCTGACAGAGTCCTCATTCTACATTTCCTGTCTCTGGTTCAACAAGGTTAGGGAGGAGCTACGCAAACGTCAATGAATCAACCATGGCAAATGTGCTATTGGACCTCAACTGGCTTTAAGATAGGAGAGGCCCTGAAATCTGGGAAGATTCCAGTGTCTTAGCTAAATCTACTCCCTCTATCAGGCAGAGATCATTATATAAGTCTTGATTAATTTAGCCACTGTTAATGTCATTTCCCCTTTGACTCTATTTCCCCTTTCTTCCCTTTTCTTCCTCTTCCCTCTGCCTTCCATCCTCTCCCAGTGGCTGAGTAGTTTAACTCCTTTCCACTTACCTACCCCAAAGGGCAGGGCAAGTGCAGAGCAGCAGTGTTAGGGTGGGCACAGGGCTTGCTTTCTGCAAACACAATCTCCCTGTTCCCCCTACTCCCAGAAGACCTGATTCTCACCCAGGGAGAGAGAGAAGAGAACTTGTGGCACCAGGGAATCTGCCCAGAATCCATGAAGCCCAGTAACTTACCCTGGGCATCTGAAAGCCAGGCAAGGTTTGGACGTTTACTTCCAAATGTACAGGGTGAGGGCACAGACTGATCTAGATTGATCAGGGGTGCCTGGTATGATTTGTTCCTGGACTTAACCATCCTCGATGACCAGTCTGTGCAGCTCTGATGAACACTAAACTGTCTGCTGATCACCCTTGGAAAACCGACTCTTCAGGCAGATTGAATATTTGCCTTGTGATACCCAAAGCTCCTGCTGCCTCTCTCCATATTGCAAAAAAAAAGTAGATGACTTGCTTGTGACCGTGGGTTTGCTTGGATTTGTTTGGTTTATAGCTCACATGTAACAGAATCAAACTGGCTACATTCAAAGGAGTTGTGCTCAGCAAAGCAGAATGAATGAGCTCAGCGCGGGGCAGGAACCGCGGCCGGTAAGGCCAGTGCAGTCATATGGCCTGAGCAGCCCTGGGCCCCGCCAGCTTGCGGCCACTCTGCTGTCACTGAACCAGCAGCACGCGATGACCTGGGTTCTGTGGAGCGCGTCCCACAGGATGGCACATGTGTTTCTGAAGGGGCTGGCACTGGCCACAGAGCTAGGGCTGTGCTTTCCATCCTTCTTGCCAAAAATCACTTTGCAGACAGAAGGAGAGTTTTACCACTAAAAGTGTATAAAGTCAGGAGCCACAACACAGGACACACTGGAAATGTTCTTACAATGTCGCTTGTTTGGATGGTATTATAAGTTGAATCATGTCCCCCCAAAAGAGATATTAAGGTCTTCCAGTCCCTCAGAATGTGACCTTTTGGGAAATAGGGTCATTGGAGACATACTTAGTTATGATGAAGTCATACTGGTAAGGTGGGCCTTTACCAACTATGACTTGTGTCCTTATAAGAGAGAGAGAGGAGACCCATGGGGAGGAAGGGTGCTGACAGAGCAGAGGCCCGAGTGATACGAGCCAAGGAAGCCAAGGAAGGCGGAGGAGTGCTGGCCACCAGCAGAAGCTAGGGAGAGGTGAGGAAGGGCTCCACCCAGAGTCTGAGAGGGGTCATGGCTCTGTTGAAACCTTGATTCCAGACTTCAAGCCTCCAGAACTGTGAGAAAATAAATGTGTTGTTTGAAGCCGTCCAGTGGTGGTACTTGTTATGGAAGCCCTAAGAAACTAATGCAGACGGTTGGCATCTGAGTGAGCTAGTGTGCTTATATAGACACCTTTTCTGTGACCAGTTCCTACTTCTTTTATGAACCAATTTATAATTTGATAGTATTTTTTTAATCAAGTAGAAACAGTGGGAATATATAGGAGCTAGCCGGCCATTCCCTGTTCCAAGGTGGCATCTATGCCCCTGCTGGAGGGAAAGTTGGTCATGTTCTATAAGAAGCCAGTGATGCTAAAACAGTTCACTGTTATGACATCTTATTAATTTTTATTTAAAGGAGGGCTCTAACCACTAGAAAGAGCTTTAAGAATGATTAGAGAGACTGGGACTTGGACAGAGGCAAAAGCCCCCCAGGACAAATGGTGCCAAAAGCATATGTATACTTTGGGTACTTCCCCAGCAGGCGTGGGAGGAGGTATGGGAGGGACAATCATAGAACCTCACCCATCAATCCTAATTCTGGCTTTGATGTTGTCATTAGTATGTGTCCCAGCAAAGTCACTAGGACCTCTTGGGACTTTCATTTTCTTTAGGAGAACTTGCTTCCAGTACCAGCGTACTCATGTAACATGGGAGAAGGAAAAGGGAAAAATGGTAAATTAATTCAACTTCCCAAATCTTCAGGAAAAGCCTTGGGTGGCATCTCAAGCATCTAGCTTCTTGGCTCTGTGCCCAAAACATCAAGACCATCAACATCTTTCTAGGCTCCTGATTCCTTTTTCTAGAACAGGGATTCCATATTCAGAAAGGTTGACAGCCCCAAAGGTATCTTGTGAGATCTGGGCATGTTATTGGACATGTTATTTTATTTACTTATTTTTTAAAAAGCAAATCCCAGACAGCATGTTATTTTACCTGTTCCCATTTCAGTACATATACCTGGCAATCATGACCACAGTCTTATGTAACCATGATGCTATTTTCATATTAAACAGAATTAATAACTCCTTGCCATCATCTAATATGGATCTGGTCATATTTTTGCAACTCAAAATAGGAAACAAATTGGTGAATTCTTGAGTTGGAAGGAACCTCAGGTAGTCAATTTCTATTAATGTGCACTCCAGACAGAATGTTACATGTCCTGTGTTAAAATATCATAGGATGTTTGTGTATAATGGAGTACTTTGGTGATCACCAGTCTCCTCACTTGAGAGATGGGAACACTGAGGCCCTGAGAAGCCAGGGAACATGGGCTGTCACAAGGCAACCTGAGGCCAAGGTTGGATTGTTACCATTCTTCTGATCCCCATTCCAGAGCAGACTGCCTCTTTAGGGTTGAAGGTTGTACAGGCTTTCTTAGTAGTCAAATCTATTATTTAATTCTGAAGATTTTATCTCTTGCTCACTAAATACCCAATTAATAGCATTTTAAGCTTGTTTCCTCTGTGGAAATAGAGACAACTAGCCAGAGTTTTCCTTCTACTATCTGTCATGCCTTTGAAGACCCTTTTTAGTGTGTAAACTGTGTGATTTTCCTATGAGACTGAGTGGCCCTGGGTCTGATCCATTCCTCACAGGGCTTGCTTTCTCTCCTCAAAGGTGGTGCACCAGCGGGTGAGAGGCATGGATTAGCAAAGGACGCAGCTGCTTGGAGCATGGAAAGGTCTCGCTCAAATGACCTCTTATTCTTGCCAAGTGGTCAGAAGAATATGCCATCAAAACAGAAGGCTCTCAGACACGGGCCCTATAGTTCTGTCAGCTATGTTTAATGAAAAACCAAACAACAGAGTTCTTCACATATGAAGATGGAAAAGAAATCAACATACTGAGACAGAGTTGGTATTGGGAGAGTTCTTGAGATGTTCCCTGAGATGGGGGGTTGTTGCTTGAAGTGTTCTGATGGCTATTTTGCCCTTGGATTATTATCCCATGATCTGGTGGCATGGAGACCTCATTGACCTCTACTGGCTCTGGAAAGCAAGGTGGTGAATAATTTAGAAAA
The DNA here is from genome assembly GCA_032199065.1 of Smutsia gigantea. Classification (NCBI taxonomy): domain Eukaryota; kingdom Metazoa; phylum Chordata; class Mammalia; order Pholidota; family Manidae; genus Smutsia; species Smutsia gigantea. Next base: position 52,348 of record JAVSCE010006748.1, read on the forward strand.
CCCTCAGGGTCCAAAGTTGTGTCTGGATAAATTAAAACACCAAGTTATGAAGTTAAAGATTAAACTAACAATCAAAAATCAGTTGACAAATCATTTTGACTTCAGGAAGCCAAACTGTTAGTCTGACTGCTATTTTGACTGAAGTAAACAACTACTGAGACGGTTGCCCTCTGGCAACAAAATTTGAGAATGGTTGTCTTAAGGTATTTCTTGGGGCTGGTAGGATGCATCCCACTCACTTAAATTATCTATCTAACATTGGGTTGAGGAACATTTTTTCTTTCCTTGCATCAAGGCTATATAAATAAAGTACAATTTTATGTGGTTTAGAGTTTTGTGTTATTTTTCCTTAGAGAATTCTATTCTTGCTTTCAGAAATAGGAAACAAATACTTCTTTAGTATTCTGTCAGAAAAACAAAATGATTCTGTCCTAGTGAAATCAGTTAAGGGAAAAGTCAAAGGAAGGAGAGTGGGACAGAGAGAAGAACACGTAGATTCGGTGAGTGGCACAAAGGACAAATCAAGTCTCTTAGAGTTGCCTTCAGGCCTGGTCCCTTGATTTTCTCAGCACAGGCAGCATTTCTAGCTGCCTTGTCCTCTGAGCCTCCTGACTGAGTTTTTATGCGGATTGTTTTCTGGTGAGAAAGGAGGAGAGTAAAGGCCACAAGAGGGAGAGACACAACCACCTCACTTTCGCTGATCCGTTTGATTTTATGGGTCCGTTTCTGCTTCAGCATCTGTGCTTATTCTGTCTTGATTATGCTGACCACTTGAGCCCCTGCCCTTCTTCCTTATCTCTAGACGATCTTTTCCACTTGACTCCACAAACCTTCATGACAGGCTTCTGAATTCCCCCCTGTTGTCCCTGCGGCACCCTGCATTGTGTTTACGAGTGACTCCCTGCTCCTGTCTCTACTACGATTGGCCCACTCCTACCAAGTCCACATGAGTATATTCTTTACAGGGCTTTTCAATGTTTAGTGTGTATCAGAATCTCATGGAAGGCTTGTTAAAAACAGTTTGCTAAACTCCAGCCCTGGAGTATCAGATTCCTAGGTTTGGGGAGGGGCCTGAGATTTTACATTTCTAATAAACTCCCAAGTGGTCTTGGTGCTGCTGTTCAAGGTCTATACTCTGAGAGCTGCTGCCTTACAGGAAAAAAAAAGCACCTGTCTAAAACTCTTTCTTGAGCTCTTATAGCCTAGGCAGACGGGTAGAAGGAGAGAGACTGAAAAGAAAAAGTGACATCACATCAATGACTGTGGATAGGGAAACATTCTGAGATGCCCTAAAATTACAGTACATGACATAAGGGCCAGAGAATGGGCGAGATAGACAAGGGAGGGTAGTCAATAGCTGTGGGTTGTGACTAATCAAAAACTCCACATTCCTGGATGAAATCATTCCAATAGTTATCTAGAAGGTCCTCAGGACCACTGCATCCGCCTTGACCAGTGTCTGACCACCATCAATAACAAATCCACAAACCTTCTCTATGGATTAACCACTATCTCTGGACTATCCCATTGCACTTCAGCCTACCTTGCTTATCTGTAGCCAATGTGAATTTAGGGAACTTTCTTTCCTTGAGACCCCTTATAAGTGTCCACTGTTTTCTGAGACTGATGGGACAAGTTGTTTCTTTTCATTGGCTTGGCTTCTGGTGAAGCAGGAACTTCCTGCCCCAGGAATCAGCCTTTAGGGATGCTCAATAAACCCTTTTATTTCAGAGATCTCTCAGTCTCAAGAATTTTTAATTTGTCACTGAGAATCAGTGATGTTCAGTTTCTGATGCAGGACACTAGCAAAGAGTTACCGAGGGTGTGAACTTAATGTGAGGCATACTTAACACTCTATTTTTAAATCCTCAGTGACTTGGTAATAACATTAGCTATTATTGTCCTCATTTTACTCATAAAGAAAAAGGAGGTTTGGAGGTTAGTGATTGGTCTAAAGATCACACAGGTTTTAGGGAGTGAGCTGTAATTTGAACCCAGGTCTGTTTAAACAAAGCCTGAACTTTCTTACTTTTCAAGCCTTTTAAAAAGCAGCATAATGCTCTTTCCTTTATGGAAATTCTTTATGGAATTTCTTTATGGGATCTCAAAATATAAAATAGATAAGAGTATCTGAAAGAGAATTAGAAAGAGCATGTGACCAGTCCCGTCCATTTGGCATTTATACCTTGTGGTTCCTCTGCAGGCACCAGTGTGGAGGTCTAGGATTCCTAGAAATCCAGTAAGAAAACCATGGTCTTATACAATTTTGTCTTCCCATTGGTTCATATACTTCAAAACAATCTCCTTTAACAAGGTTTTGGTTATTTGACTCATCTACACATTTGAGTGCATACCATGAAAGGCTATTCTCTGACTTCAAAGAAGCGTACAATTACTAAATAACAAGGGGAGAAAAGAAAAGAGACATGGAAACAATTACTATAATGTGTCAGATCCTTTCTGGAAGAACGCAGTTCCTTTTTTGTGGGAGCCAACCAGCTGGAAACATTTTGAAATATTAAAGTATTAAAATATTAATATGTTTAATCCCATTTAATAGGCTAAAATAGCCATTTATACTCATGCCCATGCACACAGGCATATATTTAAATATGTTGTTGGAGATTACATTACTTTGACATGTCTGAGATGCTATCAATTCTTTTATTTGCTACCATTGTTTTATTTATTGCGAAGAAAAAAAAATCTCCCAATTAAACCGTGATATGCTAAAAGTTTAAAAATGTATCCCAATTTCAAAGGTAATAAAATGTGTTAAAAAAAAGGTTCATGTTAGACTTGAATATGTGTGGTATAAAGAAAAGAACCTATCATATTTTATTAATAAAGTTGGGAACATAAAAATAAAAAAACTTCCCTAGAGGGCCACAGATATAAGTATATACCTCAAATGTTAAAAGAAGCCAAAGCAAGAGGTCAAAGTAATGAAACAAAGTGCCCATTATATTCTAACCTTTATTCCATCAAAGAATAATTTGCATTTGAGAGGTGTTTTATTGGAAATGATGACTCAAAGATAGATCCTGCCAAAGCCAATTTGGACATTGGACATTACAGATCTTCCTCAACTTACCATGGGGTTATGTCCCCATAAACCCATTGTAAATTGAAAATACTGTTAAGTCAAAAATGCCTTTAATACACATAGCCTACCCAACATCATAGCTCAGCCTAACCCTCCTTAAGTGTGCTAAGAACACTTATATCAGCCTACAGTTGGGTAAAATCATCAAACACAAAACCCATTTTATAACAGTGTGTTAAATATCTCATGTAATTCATTAAATACTGCATTGAAAGTAAAAGAATGATCATATGTGCGTCAGTCGTCGACCCTGGTGATGGAGTGGCTGGCTGTGAGCTGTTGCTGCCCGGCATCAAGAGAGAGTGTTGTGTCGCATAAGGCTAGCCTGGGGAAAAAAATCCGAATTCAAAATCTGAAGATAGTTTCTACTGAATGTGTATCGCTTTTGCACCATCATAAAGTCAAGAACTGGTAAGTTGAACGATCATAAGTTGGGGACCATCTGTACATACATATTTTTTCTTTGTAGCCCATTAATTCTCCAAATAATTGTAGATGGACTTGAACTGCATTTCAAGAAACACATAGAATGGGGACTAAACTGGAGAGTTAGAGCAAATGAGAAAAATGTAGTAGAAAGTGAAACACCATCTAAAAATGAGTAAAACGGAGGAAAGAAAAATACTTGAGAAAATTTAATTGGTGAAAAGTAAACCATGAACATTAAAATTTTAACTTATTTTTAAAGAACGGCGATTGATATATGAATGTTTGAGTTAATATCAAGTTTATAAGAAAATTAAATCAAGTAAGACGCTCCATCCCAACCTCTGAGCAATATGGTTACTCAAGAGTTGAGTGAAAGAAAAAATTACACTATTCAGTTTATTACAGGCTGGAAGACCCAGATGCAACTCTTTAAAGAATTGATTTTATTTGATTCTTTACTTTAACAGTATGGGGGTAGCTCCTTATTCATTCTATTCAACCTTATAAATGAAGAGAAAGGTCTTCTGAATCTCTATTATGCCTGAACCTTTTCATTTCAGGAAACATTTCTTTTTCCTTTTTTTAAGCCTATAATAATCCTTTTGAATAGTGGTAAGAGATCTGAATAATTTTCAAAGCCCATATCCATCTGCCAGTATATAATCAATAGTACTGTGGCATTTAAGATATACAGTCACCATTCATAGGAGTCATTCATTCCTGAAGAAACAGAATAGGTAATAACTTGGACCCTTCTTTGCCTTGTTTCATCCTTGGATTATAATATGAATAATTCAACCCTTTTCAACAAAAGTGAACACTTACTGTATATAAATGTCACTTTCCTGGGGAATAGAAAGAATACATGCTAAGTATGATCTTGTCCTTGATGGACTTAGGCTTTATTTCATGGGGGGGAGGAGGGATGATAACTATATGCAGTGACTGTAGTGCCAATCAGAAAAGTGTGAGGGCTGCCATTACTGCTACATCTGGCTGGCATCTGTTCTGGTTGGTCAGTGGCTATGCCAGACTTGCTTTAAAGTATTTTGAATTTTATATCTGAATCACCTTCAGCAAATGATGCAAGCTATCAAATACCCCTTCTCCATTTCTTCCTTACCAACACAGCCCTCATTTTGTTTAGTGCATCAATGTACACAACCAAAGAAAAGAGCCTTTCCCAGCCTCCCCTCCGCCTAAGGGTGGCCACGTGACACAGTTCTGCCCAATAAGACTTAAGCAAATGCCACTAAGAACTAGGAAAGCTCTTTCAAAGAAATCTGATTGAGCTAGCCCTTTGAGTCTTCCCCTTCTTGATAGCCCTTCTTGCCTGGAGTTCAGACCTGAAGCTGTAGGTGGGGCTTGGGGATTATGGATAGCTAAGAAAAAGACTGAGGAAGGCTGGGTCCCTGATGCCATTGTTTGGCTACTGCATCAACCATGGATTGTCTGCCTCTGAACTCCTTAGTACTTGAGAAAAAGAGGACTCCTAATTGGCTCCAGTTCCTGGTCACTCAGATTTGGGGCGTGACACATGATGTAACACAGTTTTAACAGATATGCTATCCTAAGATCCACCAGAATTGGGAAATTCCATATGTGGCCAAGACGACTAGGAAAACGTTATGAAAAGGACAGGATTTTAAAAGGTAGAATTTTAGAGGTGGAGAAAAACATGAAAATTATTTTGTTCAATATCCTTATGAAGATGAAGAGACTGAGGCTGAGCAAAGTCCAGTTGTTTGTTCCAAATCTCTCATTTGGTTACTTGCAAAATGAGGCTAGACCAAGTCTCTTGCTATCTTGAAACACAATAACATCCATGAGAAATTACAGAATGTGTGTTAATTTGAATGAATGAGTACCACTTTCAGGTGTGTGTAGAAATGTATACTGAGAAACGGCTAATAATTCAACAAGGATGCTGGTGATGAAACAGATGTCATCCTTGACCCATTAATTTCCAATCCTCTCCCACCTTACATTCCAAGTCTGATGAGTTTTACCTTCTAAATCTACCTTTTACTGAGCCTTCCTTGACTATGCCATCCCTGTCAACTCCTATTTGGGTGCCATGACTCTGGATGATTCTATCAACCTGCATGCACCATGTTCATTATAACACTCGCTACACTATATGCTCATTTACTGGGCTCTGTCCCTGCCAATCCAGAGGGCAGGGATCATGTCCACCCATGTGGTCAGGCACTGTTCATACATTCTGCTTTCTCAGTAACTCTTCAGAGCCCATGCTCAGACTTGGAAAAATCAGCAATTCTTTCATGTTTAGTCTTTTCACTGGGTGTGTATTTAAGTTCAGGCAACGTTTGGAAGCTTCTATCAACTTATGGGAAATCTCTTCAGAAGTATATGGACTAGCAAAAAAAAGCTTTAGAAATAGGCATCTTTCATAGAGATTGGCCCCACAGTTTCACAGGTACGGTGGCTAGGAGCCTAGGTTGAACCAAATATTCCACAATTTGGGATTTTTGAAAGAGATTTTCAAGTGGGTATACACGTGGTTTTATGGAGTATATCTGGGATTTTAGTGGAAACCACCAAGCAGTCCAGGGAGAGGATGTTGAAGTTACACTGGATCCTCAGGAAATGGGGAGAACAAGAAGGGTGGTGCTGGAAGCCAAAATGAGCTGGAAAATTAGGACGTACATTTAATAGTGAGCACACTTGGATGATTAAAGAACCAGTCTGGGAGACAGACTTCCGGGAAGATGGCAGCATGAGCAGGGCGGCAAATCTCCTCCCAACTCTATATTTATCTACGAAAACACAGCAAATACATCTATTCCTAAAAGAGACACCAGAATACACAGGAAAGCGCACAGCGTGCAGCTACACCCGAGAGGACTCGGCACCCCAAGAGGTGGGTAAGATTATGGAGCTGCGACCCGGCGGGACCCGGGCACTCCCCCACACCAGTGCACCAGCGGGAGGAGAAGATTCAGAGCCGGGAGGGAGTGGAAGTGCACCCCGTGAAGTAGCCAGCCCCGGTGATCTGCGCGGGGAGCGCTGACCCACATCGCGCAGTGCAGCAGAGATTGGAGAGACAGAGGGGCAGGATCTGAGTGGGGAACGCGCCAGGGTGCTTGCAGCCGGCTCCCGAGAAGGAAAAAAAAAGCGCGCGCTTTCTTCAGCGGTCTTAAAGAGACAGGAGCACAGCGGAGGAGCCGGATCGCCCCAGCACACTCAGGCCAGCAGGCTGGGAGTCCTGGGGAGTTTCAGATGCCTTAGCTGGCAACTGGGGAAGCATAGCCATACTTACACTTCTCTCTGAGATCAACAGCCTCCTATTCCTTCCCACCCCTGCCAGAGCAATAAAGGGCCCTGTGGAGCGGCGCGGCCATGGCTGCGGAATAGTGGGGCAACAGCGCCACCTACAGCATTCCCACAGAATCTACTCCCGGTGGGTGTTTTTTTTGTTTTGTTTTTTGTTTTCCTTCTTTTTTTTCATTCATTCTTTCTTTTTTCTTTTTTTTCTCTTTTTAAAGTCTTAAAGAGCCCAGCTGACATACGTGGCAACTACCAGTGACCAATTCTATAGCCATGAAAAGACAGAGGAATATGGTTCAGACCAAAATCAACCAGACAACCCCAGAGAGGGAGCCTGAAGGGATGGAAATGCAGTCTTCCTGCAAAAGAATTCAGAATAAAAGTCATGACCATGCTGATGGACCTACAGAGAAATGTGCAAGTGCTGAGGGACGAAGTGAGGGAAGTGAGGAAAGACAATGCAGAAATCAGACAAGCGATGGACAGGCTTAACAGCAGACTGGATGAGATGCAAGAGACTGTTAATGGAATAGGAATCAGAGAACAGGAATACAGAGCAGCTGAGGCAGAGAGAGACAAATGGATTTCTAGGAATGAAAGAATATTAAGAGAACTGTGTGACCAATCCAAATGGAACAATATTCGCATTATAGGAGTACCAAAGGAAGAAGAGAGAGAAAAAGGGATAGAAAGTGTCTTTGAAGAAATAATTGCTGAAAACTTCCCCTCGCTGGGGAAGGAAGTAGTCTCACAGTCCACAGAAGCACACAGATCTCCCAACACAAGGGACCCAAGGAAGACAACACCAAGATACATAATAATTAAGATGGCAAAGATCAAAGATAAAGACAGGGTATTAAAGGCAGCTAGAGAGAGAAAAAAGATCAGCTACAAAGGAAAACCTATCAGATTATCATCAGACTTCTCAACAGAAACCTTACAGGCCAGAAGAGAATGGCATGATATATTTAACCTAATGAAACAGAAGGGCCTCGAACGAAGAATATTGTATCCAGCACAATTATCATTTAAATATGATGGAGGGATTAAACAATTTCCAGACACGAAAGTTGAGAGAGTTTGCCTCTCATAAACCACCACTACAGGATATCTTAAATGGACTGCTCTAGATGGAAGTACACCTAAGGCTAAAAAGATGTCACCAGAGAAAATAAAATCATATCAAAGAAAGCAGACCATCCAAATACTAACTAAAGGCAAAGAATAAAACACCTATTATAGAAAGAATGGAGGAGGAGGAATAAGAAGGGAGAGAAATAAAGAAACATCAGACAGTGTTTACAATAACTTAACAAGAAAGTTAAGTTAGATTGTTAGATAGTAAAGAAGCAACCCTTGAACCCTTGGTAACCACGAATCTAAAGCCAGCAATGGCAGTAAGTACATATCTATCAATAATCACCCTAAATGTAAATGGACTGAATGCACCAATCAAAAGACACAGAGTAACAGAATGGATAAAAAAGCAAGACCCATCTATATGCTGCCTACAAGAAACTCACCTCAAACCCAAAGATATACACAGACTAAAAGTGAAGGGATGGAAAAAGATATTTCATGCAAACAACAAAGAGAAAAAAGCAGGTGTTGCAGTACTTGTATTAGACAAAATAGACTTCAAAATGAAGAAAGTAGCAAAAGATAAAGAAGGACATTACATAATGATAAAGGGGTCAGTCCAACAAGAAGATATAACCATTATAAATATATATGCACCCAACACAGGAGCGCCAGCATATGTGAGACAAATACTAACAGAATTAAAGGAGGAAATAGACAGCAATGCATTCATCTTAGGAGACTTCAACACACCACTCACTCCAGAGGACAGATCAACCAGACAGAAAATAAGTAAAGACACAGAGGCACTGAACAACACACTAGAACAGATGGACCTAACAGACATCTACAGAACTCTACACCCAAAAGCAACAGGATACACATTCTTCTCAAGGGCACATGGAACATTTTCCAGAATAGAACACATACTAGGCCACAAAAAGAACCTCAGTAATTTCAAAAATATTGAAATCCTACCAACCAACTTCTCAGATCACCAAGGTATAAAACTAGAAATAAATTTTAGAAAGAAATCAAAAAGGCTCACAAATCCATGGAGACTTAACAACATTCTCCTAATTAATCAATGGGTTAACACCAAATCAAAACAGAAATCAAAGAATATATGGAGACTAATGACAACAACAACACAAAGCCACAACTTCTGTGGGACGCAGCAAAGGCAGTTCTAAGAGGAAAGTATATTGCAATCCAGGCCTATTTAAAGAAGGAAGAACATTCCCAAATGAATAGTCTAAAGACACAATTACTGAAATTGTAAAAAGAAGAACAAATGAGGCCCAAAGTCACCAGAAGGAGGGACATAATAAAGATTAGAGAAGAAATAAATAAAATCGAGAAGAATAAAACTAGAAAAAATCAATGAACCCAAGAGCTGGTTCTTTGAAAAAATAAACAAAATAGATAAACCCCTAGCCAGACTCATTAAGAGAAAAAGAGAAGCTACACATATAAACACAATCAGAAATGAGAAAGGAAAAATCACGACGGACCCCACAGAAATACAAAGAATTATAAGACAATATTATGAGAATCTATATGCTAACAAGCTGGAAAACATAGAAGAAATGGACAACTTCTTAGAAAAATACAACCTTCCAAGCCTGACCAAGCAAGAAACAGAAAAACTAAACAGACCAATCACCAGCAACGAAACTGAATCGGTAATCAAGAAACTATCCAAGAACAAAACCCCCAGACCAGATGGATTCACCTCTGAATTCTACCAGACATATAGAGAAGAAGTAACACCCATTCTCCTTAAAGTTTTCCAAAAAATAGAAGAGGAGGGAATACTTCCAAACTCATTCTATGAAGCCAGCATCACTCTAATACCAAAACCTGGAAAAGCCCTCACCAAAAAAGAAAATTACAGACCAATATCCCTGATGAACGTAGATGCAAAAATACTCAACAAAATATTAGCAAACCGAATTCAAAAATACATCAAGAGGATCATACACCATGATCAAGTGGGATTCATCCCAGGGATGCAAGGATGGTACAACATTCGAAAATCCATCAACATCATCCACCACATCAACAAAAAGAAGAACAAAAACCACATGATCATCTCCATAGATGCTGAAAAAGCATTTGACAAAATTCAGCATCCATTCCTGATTAAAACTCTCAACAAAATGGGTATAGACGGCAAGTACCTAAACCTCATAAAGGCTATATATGACAAACCCACAGCTAACATCATACTTAACGGCGAGACGCTGAAAGCTTTTCATCTAAGATCGGGAACAAGACAGGGATGCCCACACTCTCCACTGTTATTCAACATAGTACTGGAGGTCCTAGCCAGAAACCAGACAAAACAAAGACATACAAGGCATCCAGATTGGTAAAGAAGAAGTCAAATTGTCACTATTTGCAGATGACATGATACTGTACATAAAAAACCCTAAAGATTCCATACCAAAACTACTAGAACTAATATCTGAATTCAGCAAAGTTGCAGGATACAAAATTAACACAGAAATCTGTTGCTTTCCTATACACTAATGATGAACTAACAGAAAGGGAAATCAGAAAAACAATTCCATTCACAATTGCATCAAAAAGAATAAAATACCTAGGAATAAACCTAACGAAGGAAGTGAAAGACCTGTACTCTGAAAACTACAAGACACTCCTAAGAGAAATTAAAGAGGACACTAACAAATGGAAATGCATCCCATGCTCTTGGCTAGGAAGAATAAATATTGTCAAAATGGCTATACTACCTAAAGCAATCTACAGATTCAATGCAATCCCTATCAAACTACCAACAGCTTTCTTCAATGAACTGGAACAAATAATTCTAAAATTCATATGGAACCACAAGAGACCCCGAATAGCCAAAGCAATCCTGAGAAGGAGGAATAAAACAGGGGGAATTACGCTCCCTGATTTCAAGCTCTACTACAAAGCCACAGTAATCAAGACAATTTGGTATTGGCACAAAAACAGACCCACAGACCAGTGGAACAGAATAGAAAATCCAAACATTAACCCAAACATATACTGTCAATTAATATTTGATAAAAGTGCCTTGGATATACAATGGGGAGATGACAGCCTCTTCAGCAGCTGGTGTTGGAAAAACTGGACAGCTACATGTAAGAGAATGAAACTGGACTACTGTCTAGCCCCATACACAAAGGTAAACTCAAGGTGGATCAAAGACCTGAATTTAAGTCATGAAACCATAAAACTCTTAGAAAAAAACATAGGCAAAAATCTCTTGGACATAAACATGAGCAACTTCTTCATGAACATATCTCCCCGGGCAAGGGAAACAAAAGCAAAAATGAACAAGTGGGACTATATCAAGCTGAAGAGCTTCTGTACAGCAAAGGGCACCATGACCAGAACAAAAAGAGATCCTACAGTATGGGAGAATATATTCATAAATGACGTGTCTAATAAGGGGTTGACATCCAAAATATATAAAGAACTCACGCACCTCAACAAACATAAAGTAAATAATCCACTTAAGAAATGGGCAGAGGGCATGAATAGACACTTCTCCAAAGAAGAAATTCAGATGGCCAACAGGCACATGAAAAGATCTCCACATCACTAATCATCAGAGAAATGCAGATTAAAACCACAATGAGATATCACCTCACACCAGTGAGGATGGCCAACATTCAAAACACAAACAAGAACAAATGTTGGCAAGGATGTGGAGAAAAGGGAACCCTCCTACACTGCTGGTGGGAAATGCAAATTAGTTCAACCATTGTGGAAAGCAGTATGGAGGTTCCTCAAAAAAACTCAAAATAGAAATACCATTTGACCCAGGAATCCCACTCCTAGGAATTTACCCTAAGAATGCAGCAGCCCAGTTTGAAAAAGACAGATGCACCCCTATGTTTATCGCAGCACTATTTACAATAGCCAAGAAATGGAAGCAACCTAAGTGTCCATCAGTAGATGAATGGATAAAGAAGAAGTGGTACATATACACAATGGAATATTATTCAGCCATAAGAAGAAAACAAATCTTACCATTTGCAACAACATGTATGGAGCTAGAGAGTATTATACTCAGTGAAATAAGCCAAGTTGAAAAAGACAAGTGCCAGATATTTTCACTCATATGTGGAGTATAAGAACAAAGAAAAAAACGGAAGGAACAAAACAGCAGCAGACTCACAGAACCCAAGATGGACTAATTGTTACCAAAGGGAAAGGGACTGGGGAGGATGGGTGGGAAGGGAGGGACAGGGGGGAAAAAGGGGCATTACGATTAGCAGACGTAAGTTTGGGGGGGCATGGGGAGGGCTGTACAACTCATAGAAGACAAGTAGTGATTCTATAGCAGCTCACTACGCTGATGGACAGTGACTGTAATGGGGTTGGTGGAGGGGACCTGATGACGGGGATACTTTAATCACCATAATATTGCACATGTAATTGTAGATTAATGATACCAAAATAAAGTATAAAAAAAACAAAGGTAATAAGCTCTCAAAACATACCACTTATTAATTATGTTAACACACTTTACTAGTATCTATGCTCTTGAGATTATTTACATCAGTGGCATTTGCATGATGGACATACCATATAATAATGCGCTACTCTGCATCTCTTCATAACTCCATGTTTTGTGACATCACATTGGTAGCTTGAAATCAGCCACATGGAAGTCCTTACACTATGGAAATCAGCTAAAATTCATGTCTTTTTCCTCATGAGAGTCTGCTGTTAAATCTTTAGCACTGTGTGTTAAGGACCATCAAGGAGGCCAGGGTTGTGGCCAGAGCTGACTGAGCAAGACAAAGATGAAGTCACAGCAATAAAGAGGACAGGTGGGGGGCCAGATGATGCCCAGCCTCACCGTAGGCCACTATAAATGCCTTCACTTGTTTTCTCTGAGATTGGGAGCCCTCTAAGTGTTTGAAAAGAGATGTGATGACCTTGACTTCAAATCTTCACAGGGTCACTTTAGATGCCATAATGAGAATAGCCTGGGGAGATAGCATAGAAATAGGGAGACCTGTTGGTAGATTCTGCACTAATGCAGGGATTGATCAGGGGGGTAGTCATGGAAATATTAAAATTCTGGATATATTTTCAAAGTAGAGTCAAAAGGATTTCCTATAAGATTGGATCAAGATGTGTGAGAAAGAGGATTCAAAGATGACTTCATGGATTTCTGTTTCAGTGATTGGAAGGGTGGAGTTTCCATTTTCTCGGATGCATTGCAGGAGAACAGGTTGCAGAGAATGAGGCAGAAGTAGGATCTCAATTTTCCATCACATATAAATTCCTTAAATACAGGAGCTTTGTGTCAGGTTGTTGGTGTGCTTAATAAACATATGTTGAACATGGATGGAGCTGGAGGATATTATGCTTAGTGAAATAAGCCAGACGGAGAAAGACAAGTGCCAAATGATTTCCCTCATTTGTGGAGTATAAGAACGAAGCAAACCTGAAGGAACCAAATAACAGCTGACTCAGAGACTCCAAGAAGGAACTAGTGGTTACCAAAGGGGAGGGATGTGGGAGGGTGGGTGGGGAGGGTGGGAGAAGGGGATTGTGGGGTATTATGTTTAGTACACATGGTGTGGGGAATCACGGGGAAAACAGTGTAGCACAGAGAAGGCAAACAGTGAATCTGTGGCATCTTCCTACACTGATGGACAGTGACTGAACTGGGATATGAGTGAGGACTTGATAATATGGGTAAATGTCATAACCACATTGTTTTTCCATGTGAAACCTTCATAAGAGTGTATATCAACAATACCTTAATTTTAAAAAAAGGAAAAAAAAACATATGTTGAATTCATGAATTAATTTTTTTTTGGCTTTTGTAATCCAACGGAGTCCTGCAAACTAATGTTGATGAGAAGATGTTGCCAGATGTGAAATTCTATAACTCTATTATGACTCTGAACGAAGGAAAAAAACTGCTAGATGTCACTCCAAACTAGGCGCATTTTACTTCCTTTAATTCTCACTGCTTAGTAGGTCTACCTGATTCTTTGTCCTGCTCTTTTCTGCCCGCCTGGTGCTGCACTTGTCTAATCATAAGAATGTAGCAGGGGGGTGGGGAGGCACGGGGAAGGCAGTACAACACAGAGAAGACAAGTAGTGACTCTATAGCATCTTACTATGCTCATGGACAGTGACTGTAATGGGGTATGTGGTGGAGACTTGATAATGGGGGGAATCTTGTAACCATAATGTTACTCATGTAATTGTACATTAATGATACCACCCCCAAAAAATTTAGGTACTATCACCATTAGCAGAACACTTAAAAAGCAGACAAAAATAGTAAGATATTACTATTTTAATAATAATATATTACTAGATCAGGACCCTGATCTAGTTTCAAAGTATTTGAAGTTATCCCTGGCACACTAAATGGAAAAAAAGCTGAATCTCAATTAGATCAGTGTTTCTCCAACTTTAATGTGAATCATCAAGGGAGCCTATTGACATGCAGATTATGATTCAATAGGGGGCAGTGCCCGAAATTCTGCATTTCTAACTCCCAGTAGATGCTAATGCTAATGCTGATAGTAGACCACACTTTGAACAACAAGACACTAGATTAGGTCACTGTGGTGTCTGTTGGGGTGGGATAGGGACAGAATTTGAGAATTTGAACTGAAAAGGCCCAAAAAGTAATGTCTGGGGCATTGTATACGCAAGTTTGTACTGCACTCATAAAAAAAATGTTATTTTTGGGTACTCTGTATTTTGCAGTTCTTTCCTCCTAGGAACAGTTTTAAAATCGTTTCTGGACCAGAAGAAATTCCTCTCTGCGGAGATCAAATTAGCATCATAAATACATCAGTAGAAAAACCTCAGTACCTCACCTGGCCTTCAGGTTGTTCTATGTTTAAACAATTTCATGGATTTCTTATTGAGAATGTCAGAATCAAAGAGCAGATAGACCATAAATCCAGATAGGTCATAAGGTGAAGGTAATAATAAAAAACAGCAAGTATAATAATGGCTACATTTATTGAGCACTTACTATGTGCCAGGAATTGTTTTCTAAGCACTTTTGATATTTATTCACTTCATTTTCACAATAACCTAATGAGGAAGGAACTACTACAATTGCCATTTTAAGATGGGGAAATGGACACAGAAATTTGAAGATAAACTGAATGGACCCAGTATTGAAGATAAATTGAAAAGTGTACAAGGATACCCTGATAAAAAGTGAATGAATGAATGAATGAATGAATGAAGCATGAAGATTCCTAGAAAGAATAAACTGGTTCTTATTTCTTTCCATTTGGATGCAAATCCCAAAACACTGGGAAGAAGAAAAGAAATACCATCCTCTGGAAGGGCTAGGATGTATGTAGATGTATAAGGTCTTTTTAAAAAGAGCTTTCTTCTTTTTCTTCTTGAAGTACAGTGGGCATATTACAATAGTTACAGGTATATAACATAGTGACTTGACATTTATATATATTACATAATGTTCACCATAAGTGTAGTTATCATGTCACCATACCAAGTTATTACAATATTATTGACTATATTCCCCATGCTGTACTTTTCATCCCATGACTTATTTTATAATTGAAAGTTTGTCCTCTATCCCCATTGCCTATTTCACCTCTCTCTCTACTCTACTCCCCTCAGGCAACCACCAGTTTGTTCTCTGAATTTAAGAGTCTGTTTCTGGGTTTTGTTTGTTTGTTTATTTGTTCATTTATTTTTTTCTTTAGATTCCATGTATAAGTGAAACCATAGGGCATTCGTTTAGTGGAATTACATTAACCTAAAAAGCTTCTTCTGCATAGCAAAGGAAGCCATCAACAAAATGAAAAGGTAATCTACTGAACTGGGGAATGTATTTGCAAATGATGTATCTGATAAGGCGTTGATATAAAACTTAACACCAAAAAAAAAAAGTAATACTATTTAAAAATGGGCAGAGGCATTAAACAGACATTCTTCCAAAGAAGACATACAGCTTGCCAACAGGCACATGAAAAGATGCTCAACATCACTAATCATCAAGGAAGTGCAAATCAAAACCATATCATACCAGTCAGAATGGCTAGTATGAAAAGGACAGGAAATAACAAGTGTTGGTAAGGATGTGTAGTAAAGGGAATGCTTGCTCGTTGTTGGTCACAGATGAATGGATAAAGAAGAAATAGTATATATGCACAATAGAATATTGCTCAGACATAAAAAAGAATGAAATCTTGCCATTGCCTTTGGGTAGTATGGACATTTTAACAATATAAATTCTTCCAACCCATGAGCAGGGGATATCTTTCCATTTATTTGTGTTATCTTTAATTTCTTTTATCAATGTATTGTAGTTTTCAGAGTTCAGGTCTTTTACCTCCTTATTTATTCCGAGGTTTTTTTTTGGTGCAATTATAAATGGGATTGTTCTCTAATTTCTCTTTCTGCTAGTTCATTTTTAGTACATAGAAATACAACAGATTTCTGTATATTGCTTTTGTATCCTGTAACTATGCTGAATTCATATTTTGGTGAAATCTTTAGGGTTTTTTATATAAAGTATCATGTCATCTGCAAATAGGGACAACTTTACTTCTTACTTACTAATTTGGGTGTCTTTTATTTCTTTTTCTTGTATGATTGCTGTGGCTACGACCTCCAGTACTATGCTGAATAAGAATGGTAAGAATGGGTATCCTTACCTAATTCCTGATAACAAAGGCTTTCTTTTAATTCGACTAAACTAGAAACTTTCAAGTTCTCTTAAAATGTATTTCAGAGCTATAGCCAAAATCCCAAAGAAAAAGAGAGTATAAAATCCAGAATTTGTTTGTTTAATATGTAACTAACCATTCTATTATCTTTACCCTGAGAAATGTTGTAAAAGCAAAAAACTTATTTCAATGACAGGTGCATTTGCTCATGCATTTTGCAAATTGCTACAATTAAAGGAATATTTTCTTAAGAATCATCTAGCATGATTTGGCAGTACAACTGTAATACACTAGAATCTGAAGTAATGTAACTAGAATCTGAAGATTTTCAAATAAATAATGTGTAAACCACTTAAACATGAAAAGCAAAGTGAAAAATATTATATAGCTCTATGGGCCATTATAGTCATAATTTCAGTAATTCTAATCCTCTGTAGATAAGGCTATATATCCTTTACCTAAGAAATGTAGTACACAACATATATTGTAAACATGAGATCATAACATCTTTCTCTACAAGTTTCTTTTATAATAATTGCTCAATTGCACAGAAGTGTAAAATGTTTTTCACTTGTACATACATATATTCATTCCTCCTCTCCATCCTTCTTTACACATTTGAGAAAAAAATGTTGGGGGGCAGGGCTTGTGGAATTGGAAAGAGTCTAATGAAAATTCTCTTCTCACTCAACACCTTCTTAAGAGAAAAACAAAATCAGAAACAACAACAACAAAAACTCCATAATACATTTGGAAATTGCAAAGGGGTTCTTTACAAGGCTCCGAATCTTGGACACTTACTGTTTCCTCTAGTTGCATAATGTAATTTGATGGAAATCAAATAGTAGTAATTGTTTATAAGAGAACTGCCTGGTAATCAGTAACTAGTCTTTGCCAAATGCTTTATACATGTAGATAGACATAAATAAGTCAGAAATAAGGCCAAAGTAAATTCAGATTTCCAAATATTTGAATGTTTAATTTAAAAAAAGCAAGATTTAAAAAATCCTTATATACTGTGAAATTTGATTTGTGCCATAATACCTTGAACACAGAAAATGCTTGACAGTATATATTCAAACAATTTTTCCCCTTATTTATCCAGATATTATTTCATGACACTTTTCCTTGCCTGTAGAAATCCAACCTATTAATACACTCTGTAAAAAGCATTTTAATATTTAAAAATTATAAGCTTCTTCTGAGATCCATGAATGCTGGTATTTAAAAATATTTCTTAAGTCTTTCCTAAAGAAGTCAAATTATACCAAAGGACACACTGAAAGTAGTTTGCCTGATAATTCAACTATAGGTTTTGTGTAGAACCTAAATATAATCTCTGTGCTCATCACTAATGCACTACACAGACTTTCCTTTCCAGATTGTGTTTACACCAGGATAAGAAATACTTCTTTCTTTGCTGGGTAACAATAGGATTCCCCAATGAGGGTTTTGCAGAGAATTTTGGAGAAGGTGACAGGTGAGCAAATAAAATAGAAAGGGTGTGTGAAACTGAGGCTGAAGCAGTGTGGCAACACTAGAACAACTGGACCACTGCACAGTGGCTGGCAGGGGGCTGGGGGCGGGCAGTCATGGGTTGGGTGCCTGCTTAGCTGGAACCGTATGCTATCTAGGAAGCTGAGTCAAAACAACCCCAGAGACTTGCCAGACTGAGGAAATAGAAAACAGTGCTGGATTGGCTTTCAGCGGGATGAAGTTGGAGACAGTGAAGATCAAAGACTTAATTACCCAGGTGGTAGTTTGCACTCTTCCAGGCAGAAACATCATCTTTATGATAAACCAATAGACTCAACCGAAGGAAGCTATGAAGAAGGAAGAGGGGGTCTTACGAATGACATGATTTTAAACAGTTCCAGCTTATTCCTACCACATCAAAAACAAATCTCCCTATTTTGTACAAAGGTTTCAGTTTTCTGATTGGAAGGAGAGTATGCCAGGAGACCAAGAAATCTTTGCTACACAGATTAGTCAAGGGTTTTGGAGAGCCCCTGAGGTCCTGTGCCTATTATAGCATTTTCAAATTCCAAAACTGGTCCAAAAAGGCCTCTGTTTTCTGAGGAGTTCATGCTTCCACTGCTGCAGCTAGAGAAGACAGTGGGCAAGTCAATGGAGTTCATCACTCAGTTGTGCCAGGAGAATTTGTCCAGTCTTGTCTTGTAGTAGCGTCAGGTCTGATGCTAGAGAAAGACATGAAAGTCCTTGAAGAAAGTAAGCCTATGATAGACAAGCAAAGGGCAGCTGGAAGTTCACACAGCTCCTGATCACCTTTTCCGCAGGAGTTCACCTACTCACCACATCTCATGGAGAATGTAGACTGCAGCCAGTTCGGGCTCCCAGCCTCCTATGCTATTCCTGTTAAGGAACTCAGCAGGGCCAAGGGTGAACCCCCAAGGTAAGAGGTGTGAGTGCCCTTTCATAGGTTGGGGCTAAGACAATGGCAGGCCTTCCCCTCCTGCTTCACGGACGCCACTCCAGAGAGGACCCAAGAGACTATAAGCAGCCCTAAGGCCATCAGGGGCAGCTCCTAGGACTGTCTTCTTGTCTCTGCCATTAGAGATGCAGAACGGGAGCCTGGGGCAAGTGTTATTTCTTCCGTCTAGTTATTCTCCCAAATGAATGGTGTGGAGTAGGGAGAGTGGTTTCAGACACTTTAGCTTTTGCGGGAGTGAGAGATCTGCAAGCAATTTCTTACGAGGTCAGGGTGGCTAAGGGAAAAAAGAGGAACACTAATGGGACCAGTGAGAGAGGACAGCGTAAAGGGGGCTTCAGAGAGGGAAGTAGAATCACATGTACATCTGAGAAAGCAACTGGCAGGATGTCATAATGAAATTCTTGGTAGGGAATCAGGAGGGAATTTGGGTTTATTGATCCCAGTGAACATGAATCCCCAGGGTCTTGTGTACAACGTAAATTTCATTGGTTGAAGACTGCAGCTAAACAACTTGTACTGTGGAAATAACTGCCATGCAGAAAAACATGCACAATTTACCTGAGGGAAAAGAGTACCTTCCTTTATGAATTTCACATCTGTATTATAAATTCTGCTCCTACAGGAGATATATGGCCCTATATCAATTCTGCAGTGCAGAGAGAGGTTTGAGCTGTACAAAAATGTGAGTTTTACAGGATCAAACAATATGTTTATAAATGTTGCCACCTTTTTTTCTTTTTAAACTGAAGTTGCCAAATGGGACAGGGAAAACTGTCTGGAATCAGGAGATCTGGATTTTTCTCTCAGTTCTGCCCTTAATAGACAGGCAGAGCTTGTCACCGTCCATTAAGTGATGGAACTGCTAAAAGGTTCTTTAAGGTCCTTTCTGGCTCCATGACAAACCTTAACTTCTTTGTGATCCTTTCTTCTTTAACATTAGAGCAGATAAACAGAAGTGCCAAGTTTTTTTTTTAATTAGGGATTTTGTGAATGTGTGTGCCTTAAGGAAGCATTTTCTATACTTATTCAGTCATTCATTCATCTAACTAATATTTTGAGCCCCTCCATGTGACAAGTACTGTGATGGGGCTACAATGATGAGAAAAAAACCTTTACTTCTCTAGACAGAAAAAAACAAAATGATAAAAATATTCCTTCAGGTCTGATTTTTCTTACAATTCGAACTACAATAGTTTCTGAGAATCATACACAGTTTCATAAATTTGAACATGTCCTTAACAAGTGGTGTTAGAGTAGTTGCATTGTTGGGCTTTTTCTTATACCAAGGAGTTATTTTCATTGAATGATCTTATGAGAAGTCTTTAAAGACATTTCTGAGTCACTGGTTAAAAACATTTATTGCAACAAATCCTGGTGAGGATGCGGAGAAAGGGGAACCCTCTCATGCTGCTGGTGGGAATGTAAATTAGTTCAACCATTGTGGAAAGCAGTATGGAGGTTCCTAAAAAAGCTCAAGATAGAAATACCATTTGACCCAGGAATTCCACTCCTAGGAATTTACCCTAAGAATGCAGCAGCCCAGTTTGAAAAAGACAGATGCACCCCTATGTTTATGCAGCACTATTTACAATAGCCAAGAAATGGAAGCAACCTAAGTGTCCATCAGTAGATGAATGGATAAAGAAGAGGTGGTACATATACACAATGGAATATTATTCAGCCATAAGAAGAAAACAAATCCTACCATTTGCAACAACATGGAAGGAGCTAGAGGGTATTATGCTCAGTGAAATAAGCCAGGCGGAGAAAGACAAGTATCAAATGATTTCACTCATCTGTGGAGTATAAGAACAAAGCAAAAACTGAAGGAACACAACAGCAGCAGATTCACAGAACCCAAGAATGGACTAACAGTTACCAAAGGGAAAGGGACTGGGGAGGATGGGTGGGAAGGGAGGGATAAGGGGGAAAAGGGTATTACGATTAGCACACATAATGTGGTGGGGAGGGGGCATGGGGAAGGCAGTACAACACAGAGAAGACAAGTATTGATTCTATAGCATCTTACGATGCTGATGGACAGTGACTGTAATGGGATATGTGGTGGGGACTTAATAATGGGGGGAGTCTAGTAACCATAATGTTGCTCATGTAATTGTACATTAATGATACCAAAATAAAAAAAATTTATTGGTAATCTCCTCCATAATAGATCTTATTGTAGGAGGTGAGAATATGGAAGAGAGCAAGTCAGGCAGAGGTTCTGCCCTTAAAGACTCATACACTTGGTCAATCAAAATATGAGAAATTTGCTTTCTTATACACTAATGATGAACTAGCAGAAAGAGAAATCAGGAAAACAATTCCATTCACAATTGCATCAAAAAGAATAAAATACCTAGGAATAAACCTAACCAAGGAGTGATAGACCAATACCCTGAAATCTACAAGAAACTCTTTTTTTATAAGTTCATTTTGATATCATTAATCTACAATTAAATGAGTAATATTATGGTGATTACACTACCCCCTTCATCAGGTCCCCACCCCCCAACCCCAATACAGTCACTGTCCATCAGCGTAGTGAGATGCCATAGAGTCACTACTTGTCCTCTCTGGGTTGTACAGCCCTCCCCGTGCCCACCCAACATTACATCTGCTAATCGTAATGTCCCTTCTTCCCCCTTGCCTCTCCCTTCCCACCCATCCTCTCCAGTCCCTTTCCCTTTGGTAACTATTAGTCCATTCTTGGGTTCTGTGAGTCTCCTGCTGTTTTGTTCCTTCAGTTTTTTTTTTTCTCAGTTCTTATACTCCACATATGAGTGAAATCATTTGGTACTTGTCTTTTTCAGCTTGGCTTACTTCACTGAGCATAATATCCTCTAGCTCCATCCATGTTGTTGCAAATGGTAGGATTTGTTTTCTTCTTATGGCTGAATAACATTCCATTGTGTATATGTACCACCTCTTCTTTATCCATTCATCTACTGATGGACACTTAGGTTGCTTCCATTTCTTGGCTATTGTAAATAGTGCTGCGATAAACATAGGGGTGCATCTGTCTTTTTCAAACTGGGCTGCTGCATTCTTAGGGTAAATTCCTAGGAGTGGAATTCCTGGGTCAAATGGCATTTCTATTTTGAGTTTTTTGAGGAACCTCCATACTGTTTTCCACAATGGTTGAACTAATTTGCAGTTCCACCAGCAGTGTAGGAGGGTTCCCTTTTTTCCACATCCTCGCCAACATTTGTTGTTTGTGTTTTGGATGTTGGCCATCCTCATTGGTGTTAGGTGGTATCTCATTGTGGTCTTAATCTGCATTTCTCTGATGATTAGTGATGTGGAGCATCTTTTCATGTGCCTGTTGGCCATCTGAATTTCTTCTTTGGAGAAGTGTCTATTCATGTCCTCTGCCCATTTATTAATTGGATTATTTGTTTTTTGTTTGTTGAGCTGCATGAGCTCTTTATATATTTTGGATGTCAACCCCTTATCGGATACATTATTTATGAATATATTCTCCCATACTGTAGGATCTCTTTTTGTTCTACTGATGGTGTCCTTTTCTGTACAGAAGCTTTTCAGCTTCATATAGTCCCACTTGTTCATTTTTGCTTTTGTTTCCCTTGCTCGGGGAGATATGGTCATGAAGAAGTCGCTCATGCTTATGTCCAAGAGCTTTTTGCCTATATTTTTTTCTAAGAGTTTTATAGTTTCATGACTTACATTCAGGTCTTTGATCCACCTTGAGTTTACCTTTGTGTAAGGGGTTAGACAGTAGTCCAATTTCATTCTCTTACATGTAGCTGTCCAGTTTTTCCAACACCAGCTGCTGAAGAGGCCGTCATCTCCCCAATGTATATCCAAGGCTCCTTTATCAAATATTAATTGACTGTATGTGTTTGGGTTGATATTTGGATTTTCTATTCTATTCCACTGATCTGTGGGTCTGTTACAAGACACTCTTAAGAGAAATTAAAGAGGAGACTAATAAATGGAAATTCATCCCATGCTCTTGGGTAGGAAGAATTAATATTGTCAAAATGGCTATACTGCCTTAACCAGTGTACAGATTCAATGCAATCCCTATCAAAATACCGACAGCATTCTTCAATGAACTGGAACAAATAGTTCTAAAATTCATATGAAACCACAAAAGACCCCGAATAGCCAGAGCAATCCTGAGAAGGAAGAATAAAACAGGGCGAATCTCGCTTCCCAACTTCAAGCTCTACTACAAAGCCACAGCAATCAAGACAATTTGGTAGTGGCCCAAGAACAGACCGACAGACCAGTGGAACAGAATAGAGAGTCCAGATATTAACCCAAACATATATGGTCAATTAATATATGATAAAGGAGCCATGGATTTACAGTGGGGAAATAACAGCCTCTTCAACAGCTGGTGTTGGCAAACCTGTACACCTACATGTAAGAGAATGAAACTGGTTCATTGTCTAACCCCATACACAAAAGTAAATTCAAAATGGATCAAAGACCTGAATATAAGTCATGAAACCATAAAACTGTTAGAAAAAAACAGTCAAAAATCTCTTGGACATAAACATGAGCAACTTCTTCATGAACATATCTCCCCAGGCAAGGGAAACAAAAGCAAAAATGAACAAGTGGGACTATATCACGTTGAAAAGCTTCTATACAGCAAAGGACACCATCAATAGAACAAAAAGGCATCCTACAGTATGGGAGAATATATTCCTAAATGACATATACGATAAGGGGTTGACATCCAAAATATATAAAGAGCTCATGCAGCTCAACAAACAAAAAGCAAATAATCCAATTAAAAAATGGGCAGAGGGCATGAATAGACACTTCTCCAAAGAAGAAATTCAGATGGCCAACAGGCACATAAAAAGATGCTCCACATCGCTAATCATCAGAGAAATGCAAATTAAAACCACAATGAGATATCACCTCACACCAGTGAGGATGGCCAACATCCAAAAGACAAACAACAATAAATGTTGGCAAGGATGTGGAGAAAGGGGAACCCCCCTACACTGCTGGTGGTAATGTAAATTAGTTCAACCATTGTAGAAAGCAGTATGGAGGTTCCTAAAAAAACTCAAGATAGAAATACCATTTGACCCAGGATTTTCACTCCTAGGAATTTACCCTAAGACTGCAGCAGCCCAGTTTGAAAAAGACATATGCACCCCTATGTTTATCGCAGCACTATTTACAATAGCCAAGAAATGGAAGCAACCTAAGTGTCCATCAGTAGATGAATGGATAAAGAAGAGGTGGTACATATACACAATGGAATATTATTCAGCCATAAGAAGAAAACAAATCCTTCCAACTGCAACAACATGGATGGAGCTAGAGGGTATTATGCTCAGGGAAATAAGCCAGGTGGAGAAAGACAAGTACCAAATGACTTCTCTCGTCTGTGGAGTATAAGAACAAAGCAAAAACTGAAGGAATAAAACAGCAGCAGACTCACAGAACCCAAGAATGGACTAACAGTTACCAAAGGGAAAGGGACTGGGGAGGATGGGTGGGAAGGGAGGGATAAGGGTGAAAAAGGGGCCTTACGATTAGCACACATAATGTAGCGCAGTGCGGGGGGTGGGCGAGGAAGGCAGTACAGTACAGAGAAGACAAGTAGTGATTCTATAGCATCTCACTACGCTGATGGACAGTGACTGTAATGGGGTATGTGGTGGGGACTTGACAATGGGGGAGTCTAGTAACCATAATGTTTAAGTGATTGTACATTAATGATACCAAAATGAAAATAAATAAAAAATAAATAAAATATGAGAGATTTAAACTAGTATGCATTTGTGCAATTTAAACTTCAGCATGCTAATTAATTGCTCCAGCTTCCTAAGGTGGCTCTGAAATTTTTCAGAGATTTTTTTGGGGTTTGCTTATTTAAGCAATTTGTTACGAATTGGCCCTTTTTCTAGTAATGCTGCTAGAGCGTTGATCTTAAAAAACAGATGTGACCAGGTCCTTCTTTAACAAAATTCTTTGTGGCTCTCCAGTACCCCAACTCCTTAGCATGTCAGGCAAGGCGCTAGGTGATTGGGCCCTGCCTCCCCTAGTCCTGCTTATCCTCTGAGGTTTGCACACTCTTCACTCAGGCCTCACTGACTGCTGTTTCCCAGAAAAACAGCTCTCAGCTCTGTGTTTTGATGCATGTTACTTCCTCAATCCAGATTGCTCTTCACCTCTTGCCTCCCTCCATTGATTCCCTGGTCTTCGGTTCATCCAGGACTTCCACAGTTGCTGTGATACATCCACCCTGGGACTTGCCTACTGCAGTATAATGGCCTGCTCACCCATCCATCTCCTGACTGCAATGGGAAATTCATGGACATGGAGACACCCTTAAGAAAAGATGTTTTGAGTGAATAAATGAATTAATGAGCACACATCTACAGATAACATTCCAAGCAGGGAGAATGTGAGGGAAGACAAGCATGGTCAATTAGGGATTTTGAAAGGAAAGGAATTCAGAGTGGCTGGAAAACATAGTTGAAGAAGACGAATGGCTGGCAATAGGACAAAAGAGGGAAGCAAGGACAGATCCAGCCAGTTTGACAATTTGGACTTTATCCTGAGCACAATAGTGAGTCTTTACAGGGTTTTAGCAAAAGGAGTAATTAGATTAGCATTTTAGAAAGAACATTGTGAAGAACAGTTTTGAAGCAAACAAGACTGGGATGAAATATGTTAGAATGACTATTGCAGAATACCAGGGAAGAGTTGGTAATGGCCTGAACTAATGTAGCACCTTTGACAAATGGCAGGAAATGGCAAGATTCAAGAAATGTTAAAAGGATAGAATTGTCAGAACTTGGTTTGTTGGCTTCACATCTTCTCTCCCCAGTAGAGTGATGAGCTCCTGAAGAGCAGGAACTCTGCAGTGCGTCTTCATATTCTATTGAGTTATACATGGTACCTACATTTAGATTAGGTATTCAGTAAATATTTGCTGAATTAAGAGATGAATGAATGAATAAAACTGTATACACAAGGTAGAGTTGATAAATCCTTACTCTTACAAACAAAACAAAATAAACATAAAACTCATACAACTAAGATTTACAAAAGACTCAAAGCAATGTTTATTAAACTAGTCACCTTAGGCCTGGGAGAGGACAGAAGAGGTTACCTGTTGTCAAAAAAAAGGCAAATATAATAATATATCAATTTCCTATTACTCTTTGGAAGGAAGGAGACTTACAGAAAAATGCTTGAAAAGATCTCTTTTTACACAGTTTGTACAAAGAGAAAAGTCTGTGCAACCAGCCACTTAGAAACATATTACATAGAGATCCCTTGTCCAAAGCAGTGTAAAAGTATATTGTATGCTGTACCTGTTTGGAGAAGACTTATCACTTAGATATGTCAGAAATGATGTTTTATGCTTTCCACAGAGAAAAATCCTGTACACTTTTTAGATTCCTTCTGGAAAATCTTGTAACTCGTAAAATATTGAACTATGATTCCTGAAGTAATGGGGCAAACTAACCCACAAAAACAATGTGTCAGAGATGGTGGAGGAGGTCATTATAGTTCACCAATAGCCCATTATTGGAAATCAGCAATAATCTTAACATAATAAACACATTTAGTCTACATAATGGAAGCTTCGATTCATTCTTCAACCTTTGCATATTTCCACAATCAAGAAGTGATGACAAAAGCTTAAATTTCAAAGTTCAATATCCTGTCAAAAACATTTTCAAATAAGGTCAGAATTAATCAAACACAAAAATAAGAAACAAAGTCAGAAAGGCTACTTCATTGCCTCTATTTGCAGAACTCTTACTAATGAACTGGGAAAGGAGCATAGATTATTTTCTAAATGTGAAAACACTACACAATATCAAATGAAAAGTACATGACAAAATCTTATTGTCACAGATATGAACCTAACAGAATTGGTTTTCCAGAAAGGGAAAATATCACCACTATCTTATTTTACCTGCAAAATTAAACCTAAAAATGCATCAGTCCAACTTTCTTGCTTGAAAATATTGAAGAGCACAAAAAAGACCAAAGATGAGGATAGTTTGAACTCTGATGCTCAAATTTTTCTTTTAATTGAAAGATAAATGCTTCACCATATGAGATCTCAAATTATTATATTTATGGTATTAAATTTTTGTGCACCTCTAATTCTAAATTTTTAAACTTTTTAGTCAAGTTTTTAAATTTTAAATGACCTTTCTCAAGTTTTTAATAATTATTTAGTAAGGCAAACTTAAGAAACTAATCAGTTCAATACAGTTGGTTAGATAGTTAAAAAAAAATCAACCATAATTGAGGTTAATGGGCTTGCAAAGATTTTTTTACCACAACCCACAGTAAAAAATACATTTTACATTGACCCAGTCCACCTGTCTACACATAAGTGACTGAAACAGGACATTAGTTCTATGAAACATTACTTCTCTTTACCATGGTGTATTCTTATATTTTCTGTTCTGTTCTATTCTATTCTATTTAATTTTTAAAAGACCCACATCTATTACCTGCTGCTTGAAAACCTCAGCTTTAGTCACACCACATTTAAGAAACAGTGATTAAAGACTGTAAGGACAGATGTCTGATTTCAGATTCCAGCTCCACTACCTCCTAGTTCTGTGATTTCATGCAAGTTGCCCATCGTCTTTATGATCAAGCATCCCCATCTGTAAATGAGGATAACAGGATCTAACTCATAGGATCATTGATGAGAACTGGTAGTTAATTGTATCTTGTAAAGCTTGTATCAAAGTGCCTACCACTAAGCACTCAATGCTTATTATTATTACCAGTCACCAGGTGGAGATAGACATTTCTGAATGTCTGTGTACAGTCCATGGTGCCAGGCACTGTCAGGCATTTCAGATACACACTGCTCTCATGACCCATCTTTTATTTGATTGATAAATTGCAACCATGACAAATTTGCTGTTACATATTAGTGAGATGTCATCAAAATACAGTGTTTCCCTTGGTTTAAAAAAAAAATTCAACTGCTATACAATTACCAAACTACCCTACCACTCAGAGTCAAAGAATAAATTTTGTCACAGAAGGTGCTTATCAACCTCATCAAGTCACTCTGGAAGGAGATTCCAGTGTTTGAGATTCATTTTCAGATGGTGTTTACAGACTCCTTCTGGTGAGGAAATGTGTTTTAATAAGACATTTAAAATTTTGATCATTATCTTTAGAATTTTTACTCATTCAGATTTATACAGCTCAAAGCACCACATTTGAAGTACTGCTGAACTAATTATATTATAAAACAATGGCTTTTTTCCATAGCCTTCTAAACAGATATTCAGAATTTTGTTACTTAGCACCTGTATCAGCAAAAATGTCAAACTCTTTATAAGATGAACAGAATAAAAATAATTCCAGAATTATAAGTTGTGTATGAGTGTTGTTATTTTTATTTTGTTAAAACAAACAGAATCTGTTGTTACATTGTTTTAATTCTATTAACTTTGGCCAAATATACTGGATAGCTATTGTTAGAACAGAAGCTTCCTAATAACATTAAAACCCTAGAGTGCCACTTTCCGAACTGTTACTCAAATTGATTTCTTGATGCTTAAGGCAACCAAAGAACTGTAAAAACCATACTAATTAAGATAGAAATTGGCTTTATTCTGATACTCCTCGGTTTCCATATTTGGTTTCACTCCTCTGCCAGAACTACACCCTTGCTTATTTTTCTTCTGAAGTTCTTTGAGGCTTCTTCTAAGGAAAGCAATTGTGTGATGGGTTAGCAGGGCGAGGTCTCCCCAGAATTTCAAGATTTGATTACCCTCTGCAGTAAAATTGTATCAACAGGTAATAGGATCTATCTGTAGAGATAACCACTCTAAAACTGGTTAATAATCTGTAGCTTGAAGAGATCTGTGAATTCCTAGATCTAAGTAAAGAGGGTGTGGTCTCAGTGAAATATAAAAGAATGAACAAACGAAGTAAAATTGTACTATAGTCTATTTGAGTATAATTGTTGATGAATTGTTGTTTGGGGTTCCTCAGTTCACTCCTTTAACACTTACCATCTGTCTTGCCAATGGGTTTCAGCCCCAGGCAAGTTCACTATAGATTCACTGTGACCAAAGAAATTGACAGCAAAGGGTTCTTGGGTGAAAGGGTTATACCCAACTTTATTTCCACTGTGGCAGGTCAGTCACTATAATCCCGTTCACTCAGAGTGAGTCTGTATGCAGCAAGCTGGACTCTGCTTCTGGGCCCCTCTGTCTCACACAGCCGTCCTCTGGGCCTCTCTGCACAGTCATCCCGCACAACCGTCCTCTGGGCCTCTGTCCTCAGTGTTGCCACCACTCCAGCCTCTATTCTGCTCTCCTGCAGCCTTGCAGCCATGCCACCGTGTCACACCCAGAGCACTGGGCGGAGCTCTTTATATAGAGTTAACAGCCATATAGTGCCCACAGGTGTGCAGTGAGCTAATCAACCAGGGCCAGGTGAGAATCCTGGCCACAGGAACTCTCATTTTATCCACACCATCATTATCCTCAACAATTATAAAAGCTTCCTAACCTTTCTAGAGCAGCCAAAAATTTTTAAGAAATGCAAATCTAATCAATTATTTCTCCTACCTAAACCCCTGCAATGGAAACCCATTATTCTTGGTATCAAGCACACCAGGGTTAACAAGTTTTACCAAGTCTACCTCCAGGGCCACTGCAGATGTTTCTCTTCTCACCCCCTAAGGGTCAGCTGGCCTGTTGGCTCCCCAAGGGCATAAACCGCTTTCCTTTGGGGAGGCAGTTCCCTCTGCCTGCAACACCTACTTCATGATCTTGACTGAAGTAATCTGATTTATCTTTAATTCTCATTTTAAAAGCCAGTTCTTAAGGGAGACTCTCCCAGACTGACTCCTCCCTGCAGGGTCTCATTGTACTTGAGACACTAGTACTTTTCACTCATCCCACTGTAATCAAGCATCTGTTTAATATCTGTCTCCTCTGCTAGACTGTCAACAGGACCACACATCTTTTCAATGCTCAGCAGCAAGCCTAGTGGGCAAATAGGCGCTCAATAGATATTTATTGAATGAAGGAACACATTTATTATGTGCCCACCACAGCTTACTATATGCCAGGCAATGTCTTGGGTACTGTGGGTACAGAGCTGAATAAGACAGGGAGTCTGCCTTCAAGGGATCAGACTTAGAAACAAACGGCTACCACAGAGCACAAGCGCTTTGAAGGGAAGTGGGTGCCAGGTGCCTTAGGAGGAGGAAGGGGCACGTAG
This sequence comes from Smutsia gigantea, assembly GCA_032199065.1. NCBI lineage: Eukaryota > Metazoa > Chordata > Mammalia > Pholidota > Manidae > Smutsia > Smutsia gigantea. The sequence continues at coordinate 82,622 of JAVSCE010006748.1, forward strand.
CAACTATTAAAACACATGAAAACAACCATCTCCACTTAGCACAGCTAGGCTTTGAACAAAAACCTATACAATACTGTCTCTCTCATTGAATCATCATGACAGCCCCATGTGGCAGTTAAAGAACTTGCCTAAGGCCACAGCCAATGTTTGAATACAGCTTATCCAGGTTTTCTGGATCCACAGCAAAAAGGTACCCACATACATACAAGACCTGACACAGTGAGTCCAGCCACAGGGAATATGTCCAGCCACTTCACTATGTCCTGTTAACAATTTAAAAGTAGCCCATAATAACCCATTTAAAAATTGATTGAAAAAAATTTTTTTGCTAAATTTTTATGACCACAACAAATGAGTACAGAGAATCCTGTACAAAACAACACAATAAAGGTTCCAAGATTGAACACAATAAAGATGGCAGCGTGAGAGGTGAGACACAGGCTTCCTCCTAAACCTGTATATAATACAAAAACATAATTAATACAACTACTCCTGAAAGAGCAACAGGAAAGAGGACCGCGCCAGACTGCATACACCTGGAGAAAAGAGAAGACCTCACGGAACAGGGTAACATACCAAAGCTGTGGCCCAGCGGGACCCAAGCCCTTCCCCGACCCCAGCTCACCAGCGGGAGAAAGAGAAACAGAGCGGGAAGGGAGTGGAAGCCTGGGACTGCTGGATACCTAACTCTGGAGATCAGCTCTGGAAGCACAAACCTACATTTCATGGTGCTTGCATGATACTCTCGTGAGTAGGGGGTTGGAAAGCTAAGACAGCCAGAATTCCTGGAGAGACTGAGATTCTAGCCATTTGTGGAAAGCAGGGATCCATATCCGCCTGCTCTGGGACAAAAGAAAGGTGGGCAGTCTGAGTTCATAACAAGGAAGCCCTTAGCAAGGGGGCTGCTAAAGGGGCAAGGATTACACAGAGCTTAATGCTAAGGAGAATGGACAGGTAGACAAAATTGTCTGGCTGCACTCTGCCCAGCAGGTTGGGAGTTTTCATGATCTTCAGGTACTCCAGCTCCCTGGCTGGCTATACAGCTCCAAAGACCTCCTCCATGATACGCAGCCTACTGTGCCTTTCTCCCGGCCAGCCCCACCTGACCCGCAAACCAGCAAACCCTACTCTGGCGTTAGGTCAGCCAGAGGGAAGATCTGTCTACAGCAACTATAAATGAAAGCATAGAGGCTTATACCTGTGTTCTCGGCCCAGTGGTTCAGGCATAGCAGCCGGAAAGCAGGAAACAGCTCTTTCCTCCCCACAGGCACCAATACCACTCCCCTGCGACCCCCAAGATTGCTTCAGGTTCTAGACAATAGAGCTTCTGGGCAATAGAGGACAACATATACAAATATGAAACACCAAAGGAACCTGGTTCAGAGTAAAATTATTAATACAACCCCTGAGAAATATTTAAATGACATCAACCTCATGACTCTTCCCGAAAGGGAGTTCAAAATAAAAATCATGAACATGCTCATGGAGGTATGGAAAGATATTCAAGAACTCAGGAATGAATTCCGGTCAGAGATCCATTGTTGAAGAGCACAATGGAGGGTATTAAAAGAAGATTAGATATGGCGGAGGAGATGATAAATGAAATAGAAACGAGAGAAGAAGAACACAAAGAAGCTGAAGCACAGAGAGAAAAAAGGGTATCTAAGAATGAAAGAATATTGAGAGAACTGTGCGACCAATCCAAACGGAACAATATTCATATTATAGGGGTACCAGAAGAAGAGAGAGAAAAAGGGATAGAAAGTGTCTTTGAGGAGGAAATTGCTGAAAACTTCCCCAATCTGGGGAAGGAGATAGTCTCTCAGGCCATGGAGGTGCACAGATCTCCCAACACAAGGGACCCAAGGAAGACAAAACCAAGACATAAAGTAATTAAAATGGCAAAGATCAAGGATAAGGACAGACTATTAAAAGCACCCAGAGAGAGAAATAAGATCACATACAAAGGAAAGCCCATCAGGCTATCATCAGACTTCTCAGAAGAAACCTTACAGGCTAGAAGGGAGTGGCATAATGTATTTAATGCAATGAAGCAGAAGGGCCTCTAACCAAGATTACTTTATCCAGCAAGATTATCATTTAAATTTGAAGGAGGGATTAACCAATTTCCAGATAAGCAAAAGCTGAGAGAATTTACCTCCCCCAAACCATCTCTACAGTGTATTTTGGAGGGACTGCTAAAGATGGAAGTGTTCCTAAGGTTAAATAGCTGTCACCAGGGGTAATAAAACCACAGTAAAGAAAGTAGAACAGTTAATTACTAAGCAAATACAAAATTAAATTAACTATCCACAAAGTCAATCAAGAGATAGACAAAGAGTACAGAATATGATACCTAATATATACAGAATGGAGGAGGAAGAAAAAGGAGGAGAAAAAAAAAGAACCTTTAGATTGTGTTTGTAATGGCATATTAAGTGAGTTAAGTTAGACTCTTAGATAGTAAGGAAGTTAACCTTGAAACTTTGGTAACCACAAATCTGAAGCCTGCAGTGCCAATAAGTACATACCTATCAATAGTCACCCTAAAGGTAAATGGACTGAATGTACCAATCAAAAGACATAGAGTCACTGAATGGATAAAAAATCAAGACCCATCTATATGCTGCCTACAAGAGACTCACTTTAAACCCAAAGACATACTCAGACTAAAAGTGAAGGGATGGAAAAAGATATTTCATGCAACTAATATGGAGAAAAAAGCAGGAGTTGCAGTACTTGTATCAGACAAAATAGATGTCAAAACAAAGAAGTCACAAGAGACAAGGAAGGACATTACATAATGATAAAAGGTTCAATGCAACAAGAAGATATAACCATTATAAATATCTATGCGCCAAACACAGGAGGACCTACATATGTGAAACAAATACTAACAGAATTAAAAGTGGAAATACAATGCAATGCATTCATACTAGGAGACGTCAACACTCCACTCACTCTGAAGGACAGATCAAGCAGACAGAAAATAAGTAAGGAGACAGAGGCACTGAACAACACATTAGAACACATAGACCTAACAGACATCTACAGAACTCTACACCCCAAAACAGCAGAATACACAATCTTCTCAAGTGCACATGGAACATTTCAAGAATAGATCATATACTAGGTCACAAAAAGAGCCTCAGTAAATTTAAAAAGATTGAAATTGTACCAACCAGTTTCTCAGACCACAAACTATGAAAGTAGAAATAAATTATGCAAAGAAAATGAAAAATCCCACAAACACAAGGAGGCTTCACAACATGCTCCTAAATAATTAATGGATCAATGACCAAATAAAAATAGAGATCAAGCAATATATGGAGACAAATGACAGCAGTAAATCAACACCGCAAAATCAGTGGGACACAGTCAAGGCTGTGCTAAGAGGAAAGTATATTGCAATACAGGCCTAACTCAGGAAAGAAGAACAATCCCATATGAGCAGTCTAAACTCACAATTAACAAAAATAGAAAAAGAAGAACAAATGAGGCCCAAAGTCAGTAGAAAGAGGGACATAAAGATTAGAGCAGAAATAAATAAAATTGAGAAGAATAAAACAATAGAAAGAATCAATGAAAGCAAGAGCTGGTTCTTTGAAAAAATAAACAAAATAGATAAACCCCAAGCCAGACTCATGAGAAAAAAAAAGGGAGTCTATTCATTAACAGAATCAGAAATGAGAAAGGAAAAATCACTATGGATACGACAGAAATACGAAGAATTATGAGAGAATACTATGAAAAATTATATGCTAACAAACCGGATAACCTAGAAGAAATGGACAACTTTCTAGAAAAATACAACCTTCCAAGCCTGATCCAGGAAGAAAAAGAAAATCTGAATAGAACAGTCACCAGCAAGAAATTGAATTGGTAATCAAAAAGCTACCTAAGAATAAAATCTCTGGACCAGATGTTTTCACTGCTGAATTTTATCAAACATTTAGTGAAGACCTAATGCCCATCCTCCTTAAAGTTTTCCAAAAAGTAGAAGAGGAGGGAATACTCCCAAACTCATTCTATGAGGCCAACATCACTCTAATACCAAAACCAGGCACAAAAAGGGAAAATTACAGACTAATGTCTCTGAGGAATATAGATGAAAAAATACTCAACAAAATATTAGCAAACTGAATTAAAAAATACATCAAAAAGATGATCCATCATGATCAAGTGGGATTCATCCCAGGGATGCAAGGATGGTACAACATTCGAAAATCCGTCAACATCATCCACTACATCAATAAAAAGAAGGACAAAAACCACATGATCATCTCCACAGATGCTGAAAAAGCATTTGAAAAAATTCAACATCCATTCATGATAAAAACTCTCAACAAAATGGGTATAGAGGGCAAGTACCTCAACATCATAAAGGCTATATATGACAAACCCACAGCCAACATTATACTTAACAGCGAGAAGCTTAAAGCTTTTCCTTTTAGATCGGGAACAAGACAAGGATGCCCACTCTCCCCACTTCCATTCAACATAGTACTGGAGGTCCTAGCCACGGCAATCAGACAACACAAAGAAATAAAAAGCATCCAGATAGGCTGTGAGGAACTATGCAGATGAAATGATATTGTACATTAAAAATCCTAAAGAATCCACTCCAAAACTATTAGATCTAATATCTGAATTCAGCAAAGTTGTGGGATATAAAATTAATACACAGATATCTGTTGCGTTCCTATACGCTAATGATGAACTACCAGAAGGAGCAATCAGGAAAACAATTCCATTCACAATCGCATCAAAAAGAATAAAATACCTAGGAATAAACCTAACCAAGGAAGTGAAAGACCCATACCCTGAAAACTACAAGACACTCTTAAGAGAAATTAAAGAGAACACTAACAAATGGAATTTCATTCCATGCTCTTGGCTAGGAAGAATTAATATTGTCAAAATGGTGATCCTGCCTAAAGCAATCTACAGATTCAATGAAATCCCTATCAAATTAACCACAGCATTCTTCAATGAACTAGAGCAAATAATTCTAAAATTCATATGGAACCACAAGAGACCCCGAATAGCCAAAGCAATCCTGAAAAGGAAGAATAAGCAGGGGGAATTACTTTCCCTGACTTCAAGCTCTACTACAAAGCCACAGTAATCAAGACAATTTGGTATTGGCACAAAAACAGACCCACAGACCAGTGGAACAGAATAGAGAGCCCAGATATAAACTAAGCATGTATGGTCAATTAATATATGATAAAGGAGCCATGGATATACAATGGGGAAATGACAGCTTCTTCAACAGCTGGTGTTGGCAAAACTGGACAGCCACATGGAAGTGAATGAAATTGGGTTATTGTTTAACCCCATACACAAAAGTAAACTCAAAATGGATCAAGGACCTGAATGTAAGTCATGAAATCATAAAACTCTTAGAAGACAACATAGGCAAAAATCTCCTGAATATAAGCATGAACGACTTCTTCCTGAACGCATCTCCTTGAGCAAGGGAAAGAAAAGCAAAAATGAACTCATGGGACTATATCAAATTAAAATTTTCTGTATGGCAAAGGACACCATCAACAGAACAAAAAGGCATCCTACAGTATGGGAGAATATATTTGTAAATGACATATCTGACAAGGGGTTAACATCTAAAATACATAAAGAACTTACATGCCTCAGCACCCAAAAAGCAAATAACCTGATTATAAAATGGGCAGAGGATAAGAAGAGACAGTTCTCCAAAGAAGAAATTCAGATGGCCAACTGACACATGAAAAGGTGCTCCACATCACTAATCATCAGGGAAATGCAAATTAAAACCACAATGAGATATCACCTCACACCAGTAAGGATGGCCAGCATCGAAAAGGCTAAGAACAATAAATGCTGGTGAGGATGCAGAGAAAGGGGAACCCTCCTACACTGCTGGTGGGAATGTCAGCTAGTTCAACCATTGTGGAAAGCAATATGAAGGTTCCTCAAAAAACTAAAAATAGAAATAGCATTTGATCCAGGAATCCCGCTCCTTGGAATTTACCCAAAGAATACAACTTCTCAGATTCAAAAAGACATATGCACCCCGATGTTTATCACAGCACTTTTTACAATAGCCAAGATATGGAAGCAACCTAAGTGTCCATCAGTAGATGAATGGATAAAGAAGAGGTGGTACATATACACAATGGAATACTATTCAGCCATAAGAAAGAAAGAAATCCTACCATTTGCAACAACATGGATGGAGCTAGAGGATATTATGCTCAGTGAAATAAGTCAGGCAGAGAAAGACAAGTGTCAAATGATTTCCCTCATTTGTGGAGCATAACAATGAAGCAAACCTGAAAGAACAAAATAGCAGCAGACTCAGAGACTCCAAGAAGGAACTAGTGATTATCAAAGGGGAGGGGTGTGGGAGGGCGTGTGGGGAGGGTGGGAGATGGGGATTGAGGGGTATTATGTTTAGTACACATGGTGTGGGGGGTCACGGGGTAAACAGTGTATCACAGAGAAGGCAAATAGTGAATCTGTGGCATCTTTCTTCACTGAAGTACCGTGACTGCATTGGGTATGGCTGAGAACTTGATAATATGGGTAAATGTAGTAACCACATTGTTTTTTCATGTGAAACCTTCATAAGAGTGTATATCAATAATACCTTAATAAAAAATTAAATTAGAAAAAAAGGTTCCAAGATTGGCAAGGCTAAGGATCAGTCTCTTGTATTGAAATTTGGGCTGCAGTCCTTGTTTTTGGATTGACTTCTGAGTGTGCAGCACAGTCCATGCTTCTAACCAGGTATGAACAGAAGAATGGCACTTGGCCCAGGCAGAAGAGATGAAGCGTTTGGTTTCAGGCATCAGGTAATTACCAAAGTTCCTCCCACCATGCAGTTCCAGGTGGGATTGTAGGTCTTGTCAAACTCCTTAATATGGGCCGCAGTGTCCTCTGTGTTATATTTCTCCAGTTCCTGAGTAGCACACTCCACCGAGTCTCCCCCAACATATCAACATTTTTTATCTTGTCCTTTCTGTTGCACATGGTTACGGTGCAGCAGGACCTGGCCAACTGCAATGGTCTCCTGGGGGAAGGGCTGGCAAGGCTCCAACCAGGGGGAGCTGCCATCACTACCAACCCTGTGGTACATCTTGATACAAATTTTAAAAATGTTGAGTATGTAATGAATTCACATGTGTTTCCCCACATGCTTTTTTGCGTAAACAATGCATTCTCATGATTCAAACATTTAAAAATATTAGCAGGTTCACTTAAAAGTTTCCTGCTCCTGTCTCCCATTGGCTCAGACCCAGATTATCAAAGGTAATCCCTTCTGTAAGTACTTTATGCATTTTTTCCAGAATTTCTTTATGAATATGCAAATAAAAAAATATATTCTTATTTTGTCCCCTTTCTTCCCCAGAAAAGATAGCATATCATACACACTGTTCTGCACTTTATTTTTTTCAGTTGGTGATCTATATCTTGAAGATATTCTGTATCATTAGCACTTCATTCCTTCTCCACAATGCTGAATTCCACTTTATGGATATACTACAATTTATTCAACCAGTTCCTTATTTACAGACACGTGGAATTGTTTCCACTTTGTTGCTATTACAAAGAATGCTGCAGTGAATAACCTTGTACATAGGTCAATTGTGCAAGTATATTGGTAGGATAAATTCCTAAAAGTTGTATTGCTGGTCAAAAGTTACATGTATTTGTAATTTTGAAAGATATTGCCAAATTGCCCTCTATAGGGACTAAATTAATTTACATTCTCAGTAGCAGTGGATGAGAGCACCTGTTTACCCACAGCCTTTCAACACATAGTGTTAACAAACTTCTGGTTATTTGCTAATCTAATAGTTAAAAAATGGCACCACAACATTTTTCTCATTATAAGTGAGGTTGAGCTTTTTTTTTTTTTAATGTTTAAGAGTTTGTATTTCCTTCCCTCTGAACTGTTTACATCCATTGTCCATTTTTCTCTTTGCCTTTTTCTATGGGTTTGGAAGAAGCTTTTTCTATATAAAGGAGATTAGCTCTGCTTATGCTATAAATTGCAGCCACTTTCCTGTAATCTTGTGTTAGATGTTCTAACCAATGCAACAAAACATGTTTTAGATATGATGAAAAAATATTCAAAAGGAGAATGCAATGAATCATTATTTGAACATGATTATATAGCTAAATAACTTTAAAAACTGATTCAAATTGATAAAATTAATTGAATACAAGGAAATCAGAAATAATGTTGGGTCTAACAAGAAAACAAGAGAATACATACATATCGTAAGACCATTTCTACAAACTGGGAATAAGAAAATATGAAAAAGAGACTTTGTTCAGAATAACTGTAAAAAATATAAAGTGCCTAAAAGTAATTTTGGCAAATAAAGAGTGTGACCTATATGAAGAAACTATGACTTGAATAAATGGAAACACAGACCAGGTTAGTAGATGAGAAAATTATTTTTTGAAAGAGGTCATTTATCAAATTATTTTAAAGGCTTAATGCCATTAAAATAAAACAAATTTTAAATTTGAGAAAGTATTAAGCTCATGTATAAAAATAAAAAATCATAGATATCCACATATACATATGTTTTAATTCTAAAAAGGAGAGTCACAGGTGTAGATTTCATGCTAACAGATGTTAACATATATTATAGAATACTAATAATAAAAAACAGTATGGTATAAGTGCATGATTTAAGCAGATGAATCAGTAGTCTAGAAATATACTCAAGAGGCACACAGCATAATTGGGAAAAAAAATCTAATTCTAATAAGAACTGTTCATGTAGCATACACTCTCTCCCTGGCACTCTTCTAAATTCCTTATGCACATCAATTCAGTAATCCTCATTTCAGTTCTATGAGACAGATGCTACATAACTGATGAGGAAACTTAGGGTAAGTAACTTGTCCAAGGCCATACATTCAGCTAGAAAGTGGCAGAGCAGGGTTTAATTCAGGCAGTTTGACTCCAACATCTATGATCTCAGCTATTTGTAATTAGGATAACTATTACCAGTTTGTAAAAATGAAAAAATAAGAATACGGGCAAAAAAAAACCCTATAATAATACATATTTGAAAGTCTACTATAGAATGTCATAAAGCCCCTCTCATGTAATTGCTTTGCTTTTACATTTCTGTATTGCTGGAACTGTTACAATTATAAATCCCTTTATCACTTAAACAATAAAATAAATGGGATATTTTGAATTTTAAAAAGTTTGTGACTATGCATGTTATTTCTTACCTTGTTTATTTAGTTGTAATAATATATTACCTATTCTTTCTTCTCATTCCTATTTCAGGCACTGATGATCTGTCTTCCTTAAAACCACATTTATTAATCTTGTATTGCAATCCCAGAGTGAAAATGGACAAGATAAGTCCTATAAATAGGGATAATTTGGGGTAGTGTGGATATAGATCCTCAGGCATAAGAAAGTTGTTAAACATAGCAGTCTGATCAGCCAATAGAATTGAAAAAAAATTGTCAGGAGAAGAAAAATGGAATGAGTTAGTAAGCTTAAACTATTATGTAAACTATTCTAGTAAACTTAGAGTCCATTTATCAGCAACTTTCATTTAATTTCTATACACATTCCTCACACACTCCTGCCACTCCTCCTTTCTCACAAGAATATGCAGCAAGCCATTTATAAATCTGAAACAGTAACTCCAACTCATTCCTCCCATAATCAAAGTTTTGTTAAGTGCCTCAGGTGTGGGTTTGGACATTAGTTGAAAATCTGAACTGAAAAAGATACTTAGCACATTTATTCAGTTGTAGTATAGAATTTTCAGTAAATGAGGAAATACTTAGGAACATCAAATTCAAGTTTTTTTTAAGTCTCTGAAAATGGTATTTGACTGCTAAAACATTCAGTAACTTAGTAACGTACACAATAAAGACCCACTGAGAAAAAAGAATATCTTCATCTCCATCACAGCAGAGAGACAGGAAGCTGCAGCTACTGAATACCTTAGGTTCTGATCCACTGGACAAAGCCTCACCATGTCAGATTTATCTCTTTCATTTTTACTAATATCAGAAAGCTTATGGATTGATTTCAGTCTTGATTTCTTAACTGTGGAGTTTTTAAAAGCAAACCTGTGTGAGGAGGAAAAAAAAAGACCAGAATAGTAAATTGTTCATCAGGCTTATGGCTACTCTGAATGTTGTGACTCCTTGCGTTCAGAGGAGGCGGGCAGAGGTAGCGGAAAGCAGTCCAGGTGGAATCAGAGAAGAGGTATCCTAACTGTCATTTATTAGTACATGTCTTTTAAAAGGTCATGTCGTGCTGTTTGAGCACCAGACTCTTCATCTATGCATTAAGACCATCCTTAGAAGATGGCTTAATGACATCTCTGCTGGTGTATGTGAAAGTAATGAGAAAAAGATAAAGTGCTCTACATTTGCTCATATTATGTTTAAGTCCTTGTCAATATTGTGTCAAAGTGCACGACTCAAGAGGTTGTTTTGCGACCATCCTCTCCTGCCATTGCCCTTCCCAGATTCTGTTCCTTCTACCCGAAGTTGCTCACTGCTCCCTGAACATTCTAGGCTTTCTTACTACTGAAATTTTGGCACAGTAAATAACTTCTTTATCTTAAAACACTTATCCACTAGACTTCTAGAACATCATTCAGGCCTGGTTTTCCTCCTATTTTAGTCTCCTTTTCTGGATCTTTCTCTTCTTCTAGACCTCTCAATATACCTATTTCCCAGCTCACTTTTAAGACCTTTCTTCTAACTCCACACTAGCGATCTTATCAAAGTCCCATGCATGCTGTTGAGTGCTGGGCTGTACATGATCGCCCCCTGCATCTCTGATCTGATCTCCTGCCGTATTGCTCTCCCACACACTCACTCAGTTCTAGCCCCATTGTTCACTTCATGGCCTTACACTTGCTGCTGCTCCTCCCACAGTTCCTTCCTCACTTTAGGCAAGTCTCTACTCAAATGTCAGAATGTTAAATAAGGAGACAGGACAGACAGAAAGCCTACTTTAGCCCTAAAAATGCAGAAAATCGGCTCTACCTCCTTCTTTCCCTCAGCTGGGAGGCTCTGTCTTTGGGATTTCCCAAGTGCTGTCTCTTTTGATGGGTCTATCAAACTGAATCCAGAATCAACTGCATTTCAGACTCTAGTTAGAATATATGATAAATGTAATACCTATCTACTGTAGAAAATATAGAAATGTGCTCTTGATACAATTTCATGACTTTGATAGTAAATATGTGACCCAGCATCTTATCAAGAACAAGAGCAGAATTGTGTTCATTTGATACAAATTTTTTTTCAATGTCAAAACTTGAATGATGGTGGAAATAAACTGTTTTGAAGAGTCCCTAGATTAAATGGAGGTGCTACAGGGTTGCTATTGGGGGTGTAAACCTGACAGAGGATACATAGGGCTCTAGGTCACCCATTCTGGATCTAACCACGTAGGTCTACACAAAATTTTATTTCAAAAAACGTTTGAAAAGCCCAAGCTACAAATAAAACCAATGCTGAAATGCAGGATTACAAAATTGCAGTATATTTAATTTTGTTTCAGGTTGCTACTGTTTCTTACACTTAAAATGATGATTATTTGGACACCCCACTCTCTGACCAAACTTTCCCAAAACCCAGTCCTTTCCTCAATTGTTCCTCAGATTCCTGTTTCTTTCCCATAGCTGGAAAGATCTGTTCTTGGTATTTCCCAAAGTTCATTGATCTCTCCTCCTCTCCTCTCTCTCTCCCTTTGGGCTGAGGGCTGCCTTCATTTCTTCTTTGTGCAGCCATTAGCCCTTTACTTTGACACCTCCTTCCCTTGCCTTTCCGTGGGTCGACCTCAGAGGGACTCTTAGGGCTGCCAAATGAAAGCGAATGTTTCCTATTATCTACAACAGCCTTTTCAAACCTCCACAAATCTCTGACCTTCCCACCTCACCCTCCAAGAATGACCTCATCTCCTACTTTAGAGAAAACAGAATGCTTTTAAAAGGAACTCCCTGACTTCCTGCCTCCAAAATAACACCCCTCCTTTCCACCTATTAAGGCTATTTTTTCCACCTATGCTGTGGCTCACACACCCCACTCCCATTCTCTTGAGCTTTGAACTATTAATCATCTTCTCTCTCTGAATGTTGAACCTCTCTGGCTCATGAGCCTTTCACACGACCGGCTAGAAATCAACAATTCGACAGTCAGCATGAAGGTCCTGCCTGTAGGTACTTCTGTGATGCTTCTGTGCCCACAGACCCAAGTATTCTTCTCATTAGCCTGCTCCCTTTGGCAAGCATGTAAAGTTTACGGAAGAAGCAGTGACAAATAGCTGAAAGAACTCTTTGAATATAGTTCTTCTTGAGCTTTGTTCTCACCACAGTGTTGATACTTTAGACCATATTTGTGGATGGAATTAATAGAAGGCTCTTTTGAGAGTTTTTCAACTGATGTTTTTGGTTACACAGAGAAAGGTGAGGAGGAAAATGGTGGAAAGACTTAACCAAGTTACTGAAAATAATATTGGGATACTTGTCAAGTATTATACCAGGATAACAATGAAGAGGATGGCCCAACTTCTGGATCTGTCAGTGAGTCAGATGCATCTCTCTTGAAGCTAATGGTAAGACAGGTTGACAGGAATTCACAATTATCAGAGACCCAAGGATCCAAATAACCTACCAAATGACTGGTCTCAGAAACCCAACTTGCTGTTATCTGTATCTCACAGACCAAGAGATGACACATAATCCACAATGAGAACTTGATGTCCTTAATGGTTTTGAGAATGCATTTGGACAGAAGTCATAAAAACAGACTTAGTGCAGGATGCCTGGTAATGTTTTCCCTCTATTCCCAATTCCTTTGTCTAAAGTTTAAAAGATAAATGAAAATATTTGAGACTTCTTTGGCTTTTAAGTTCCCTAGGTTTAGTTCTCTAGATTGTATCAGCAAACCATTCACGTTGATTTGCTCAGCCTCCTCCATCTGAGTACACTTAAGGTTTGTCTTTGTAATTATTCCTTGACACCCTGTATTAAGTAATGTTAGAAAGCATATCTTGGTGATATTGAAATTGTTCCCTATCCAAGGTCTTTGTTAAATTAGTATTTAGTCCTATGTCCTTAGCTTCTGTAGAAAGGTGAATATAAGAAGTGTCCTTTCAAAGCAATATTTCCTGTATCTTTTGCAAAGTCAAATCAAAGGCATCCATTTATTCATTCATTTAACAAATATTTATTGAATCCTGATTACCTGCCAGACTGGGGACACAAACATGAATGACTCCCAGTCCCTGCTCTGAAGGAGAACACAACCTGGTGAGATGCAGACGCATAAATCAATCATAATACAGTGTTAGAGTACCTGTAATCAGAGGCATGAACAAAGTGTTATGGGAGCAATAGGAGAGGGAGTGAGTAATTCAGCCTCAGGGTGAAGGAGAGCTTCCCACAGGCAGTCATAAGAAAGTTGGATATTGAAGTTTGAGAAGATCTTCCCTGACCAGAGGGGAGAAGAGAAAGACATTCCAGAGCTAAGAGCCTGAATGGGCATCTCTATGGGCAAGAATGAACGAACTTCATAAATTTGGAGAACAATTACTACGACAGAAAAAGGACACTAGGAAGCATCCAGAGATGAGTCCAGAAAAGTAGGTTAAGGTCCAATTTTAAAGAGATTTGGGGAATCACGGCAAACATTTATATGCCCTGGAATCAGACTGTTCTAACTTACCATTTACTGGCTGTGAAATCTTGGGTAATTTAACATCCCAAACCTTGTTTCCTCATCTGTAAAAGAGGATTGCATTCATTCAACATTCATCCCACAGTATTTATTGGGTACCCACTCTGATAATAACAACAGTGCCTGCCTAACTGGGCTGTAGTGAGGGCAAGCCAATAAATGCAAAGCATTTTGAATAGTGCCTGATCCACAGTAAGTGCTGACTAAATGTTAGCTATTCATATTGATTATTATTGGGTTTTGTTTGTTTTTTACTGCTTACCTATCTTCACATCAAAGGCAGTATGTATAATATTAAAGTTATTGTCCTCACTCATCAATCTATATCCTTTTCCTCCTGTCCCAAGCTAGACATTGTGCTGCTATTTTTTTCTTCAACAACAGAAGAGTCAGAGGCTGGGGTCATTTTGGTGTACACAGTAGTTGAATCATGGAGTGAATGAGATCTCATCAGAACAGTCTTAAGGAACACTAACATTTCAGTGGTGCACTGAGAAACAGAGTCCAGGAAAGGAGCCTCAAAAGGGGCAGGGAGAGAGGAGGGATGAGGGCCAGGCACAGGTGGTAGAGAAGCTAAAAGAAAGAATTTCAAGGAGAGACAATCAACAACTTAGTTCTATGGAGAAGTCACATTCAGTGGTGTTTTAGAACCTGGGCCACAGGAAGCAAACCACCTGGGCTCAAACCCCATCTCTGCTTTTCACTATATGAAAGAATAAAGCTCACCACAGCTCAAAATGATAACATTGGTCATGCGAATTTAGGGAGGCAGTGTATAGTTCTTTAGCATAATCATTGGAGTTCTACTAATCCTCAAAAATAGAGGAGTTTCTAAAATTACTTCACAGTTAACAAATGTAAAGCATTTGAATAGAGCCCAACCCATAGTAAATGCTGACTAAATGTTAGTTATTAGCATTGATTATTACAGTGTTGGTACAGCTTCTACAGAGAAGGGTGTGCCCTTTCACAGAACATCCAGACCTCTTAAGGGAGAACCTGTCTCTAGTTTGGGCAGTCATTTGGGAGCGTATTTCTAGGAATTAGGAGCAGGGGTTTGGCCAGCCTGGGTTCCTGATATTTCTATTACCAGTAGTACAGGAATTCGGAGAAGAGGGACAGTTTAGAGAGGATGATAATAAATTCTCTGTTAGAAAGTTTGAATTTGAAATGATTTGAGTGCATCTGAATGGAGATATGTTTTTGGCTGCAGAAAGTACATTATGCACATGTTTGAAAAATCATACAAATGTTCAAACCCTTTGACCTTATAATTCATCTCTTAGAAATTTACCATATGTACAACTGGAGATCAGAATAATGAAAAAAAGATGGAAACAATCTAAATGTCCAATAATATGAAAACAGCTAAGTAATTGATCTACTTCATGTGATATAATAGATTATTATGTAACTATTAAAATATGATTATAAAGACCATAACAGCATGCATGGATAATATGAGAAAAAGCAGGATACTAAAGTATATAAACTATGATTATTAAAAAAAAATACACATACTTAAAAAAGCAATGGAAGGAAAAGCCCCAACATGCATTTAAAAAATGAATGAATGAAAACATTCCAAAATTATACCAAAGGTTATTGTGGTCCAACTTTTCTTTTTCTTTTTTTCATTCCTTCCTTATTTATTGTAATATAGCTATATAGATATTTCTTTAAAGTTTTGTTATGAAATAAATATCATACATATGAGCAAATGTAAAATACATGTACAGTTTAAAGAAGAATTACAAAAGAAAAAAGCATGTAACCAGATCCAACATTTAAAAATCAGTCATAGGTGGAGGATACGAACAGACACTTCTCCAAAGAAGAAATTCAGATGGCCAACAGGCACATGAAAAGATGCTCCACATCACTAATTATCAGTGAAATGCAAATTAAAACCACAATGAGATATCACCTCACACCAGTAAGGATGGCCAACATCCAAAACACAAACAACAACAAATGTTGGCGAGGATGTGGAGAAAGGGGAACCCTCCTACACTGCTGGTGGGAATGTAAACTAAGTCAACCATTGTGGAAAGCAGTATGGAGGTCCTCAAAAAACTCAAAATAGAAATACCATTTGACCCAGGAATTCCACTCCTAGGAATTTTCCCTAAGAATGCAGAAGCCCATTTTGTAAAAAACATATGCACCCCTATGTTTATCGCAGCACTATTTACAATAGCCAAGAAATGCAAGCAACCTAAGTGTCCATCAGTAGATGAATGGATAAAGAAGATGTGGAACATATACACAATGGCATATTATTCAGCCATAAGAAGAAAACAAATCCTACCATTTGCAGCAACATGGATGGAGCTAGAGAGTATTATGCTCAGTGAAATAAGCCAGATGGAGAAAGACAAGTATCAAATGATTTCACTCATATGTGGAGTATAAGAACAAAGCAAAAACTGAAGGAACAAAACAGCAGCAGACTCACAGAACCCAAGAACAGACTAATAGTTACCAAAGGGAAAGGGACTGGGGAGGATGGGTGGGAAGGGAGGGATAAGGGGGAAAAAGAGGCATTACAATTAGCACACATAATGTGGGGGGGGGACACAGGAAAGGCAGTATTTACAGAGAAGACAAGTAATGATTCTATAGCATCTTACTACGCTGATGGACAGTGACTGTAATGGGGTATATGGTGAGGACTTGATAATAGGGGGTCTAGTAGTCATAATGTTCAAGTCGTTGTACATTAACGATACCAAAATTTAAAAAATATATAGTGCATAATCTTCAAAAAAAAAATCAGTCATAGGTGGAGGATATGAACAGACAATTCTCCAAAGAAGACATTCAGATGGCCAACAGGCACGTGAAAAGATGCTCCACATCACTAATTATCAGGAAAAAAAAAATTAAAACTACAATGAGATACCACTTCACACCAGTTAAGATGGCCAACATCGAAAGACTAGGAACAACAAATGCTGGTGAGGATGCAGAGAAAGGGGAACCCTCCTACACTGCTGGTGGGAATGTAAATTAGTTCAACTATTTTGGAAAGCAATATGGAGGTTCCTTAGAAAACTAAAAATAGAAATACCATTTGACCCAGGAATCCCACTCCTAGGAATTTACCCAAAGAAAACAAGTTCTCAGATTCAAAAAGGCATATGCACCCCTATGTTTACTGCAGCACTATTTACAATAGCCAAGATATGGAAGCAACCTAAGTGTCCATCAGTAGATGAATGGATAAAGAAGAGGTGGTACATATACACAATGGAATAGTATTCAGCCATAAGAAAGAAATAATCCTACCATTTGCAACAACATGGATGTAGCTGGAGGATATTATGCTCAGTGAAGTAAGCCAGGCAGGGAAGGACAAGTACCAAATGATTTCCCTCATTTGTGGAGTATAACAATGAAGCAAACTGAAGGGAAAAAACAGCAGCAGACTCACAGACTCTAAGAAGGGACTAGCAGTTACCAAAGCGGAGGGGTGGGGGAGGATGCGTGGGGAGGGAGGGAGAAGGGGATTGAGGGGTATTATGCTTAGTACACATGGTGTGTGTGGGGGTCATGGGGAAGACAGTGTAGTACAGAGAAGACAAGTAGTGACTCTGTGGCATCTTACTACACTGATGGACAGTGACTGCAATGGGGCATGGGGGGGACTTAATAATACGGGTGAATGTAGTAACCACATTGTTTTTCATGTGAAACCTTCATAAGAGTGTATATCAATGATACCTTAATAAAAAAAAAATCAGTCATGGTCAATATATCTAAAACTCCTCATGGTGCCCAACCTCAGGTTTGTCCTTAGCCCAATATAATGATTACACTGATTTTTTTTACTTATCATTGGCTTATTTTTCTTCAGTTTTATGATACACGTCTTCTTAAAAAAACCCGTTTTCACTGTGTGTTTTTCATATTTTCTGTATTCTCTGCCTCTCCTTAACATTAAGTTTGTGAGATTCATCCATGATGATGTGTGTGACTATAGTCATTTTTCTTCTGTTATATAATATCCATCACATGAATATAAAACTACTTATGCATTCTACTATGAATGAACACTTGGGTTGTTTCCATTTTTTGCTCTTATGCATATGAGCTTCTTTGTGCATGTCTATGAGTGTGTTGTAGAAGAATTTCTCTAGGATTTCCTGCTACAATTTGAATTATTGGGTAGTTGGATATTCATATTCTTCAACTTTCTCAAGTAATGCCTAGTTGTTTTCCAAAGTAATTGCATCAATTTACAACCACAAGCAGTATATAGCATCCCTCACCAGCATGTGCTAGCATATGATTTTTAAAATTTTTGCCAATCTGAAGATTTCAAGAGGTGTCTTGCTGTGGTCTGAAATTTCAGCTTTCTGATTTCTAATGGCATTGTACAACTTTTCATGTGTTTATTGACCATTCCAGATTTCCCATCTAGGAAATGCCTCTTCATATCTTTTGCCTTACTTGGTTATACATCTTTTGGTTAAGCATTTTCTAAGTACTAGACATGAGGTTAAGGGTTTCACATAGATTATCTCATTAATTGTCACAACCTACTGCCTTGAATCTTTTCTTTTGCAAGGGAATTTTATGTGTTAATAAGTTTTTGCTACTGTATAAGGTATCTATCTATAGAATGAAAGAAAAAGAAACATGCTTGTAAGTTTCCTAACTTATTAACAAAGCATTACGCATCCAGACTCAACACATTTATTTTAGGAATGACCTTGATTCTGGCTTTATTTCACAAATGCTATCTAAAAGTAGCATTAGTTTTATCAGTTATTGTTCATCAAATATAGCTGCATTTGGGAAAAGGGATTGTAAGACAATAGGGGCTAGTGGTTTAGCCCCTTGGTACTTCAAGTGTGGAGCACAGATCAGCAGCAGCAGCACACCTGGGAGCTGGGTACAACTGCAGACTCCGGAGCCTCCCCTAGACCTACTGTATCATAATCTGCATTTTAAAAGATCCCCAGGTGACCCATAGGCATCTTCAAGTTTGAGAAGGGCTGGTTGGCTACATGGTGGTAGGCACTATCTGTGAAACCTGGTCAGTATGGAGATTGAAAGAACATCTTTGTTTCCCCAGCACAGAAAGAGCAAAACTGTGTCTAGTATTCTGAGGTATAAGTGTTTGAATCTCTGAGGGCCACCTGGGTGAAATGGAGCTGAGAACAAGTGAAGTGCATCCGCCCATCAGGTAGGTTTTTGATCTCACAGCCCCAGAAAAATATAACAGAGTTAACAGTTTGGCTTGAAATACATCTAATTGAGGTGCAATTTATGTATTTTTCAGAATGATCCATACAATTGATCCAACTCTCCACTTCATTTTGAGTGTATGATTCAGTTTGACAGTCTTAACATTAACTAGACGGGTTCAACTAATAGATTTTCGAGCCATAAGACCATAAAAGTAATTTGTACCAACAGTCTCACTTTACAGACGAGACAAATGAAGCACTGAACAATTGAGCGAGAGATCATACAGTGGTTAGTGACAGGACTGGAGTCCCAGTCTCGTTTTTTCCCAGTTGAAACCAAACGCCCAGATTAGGAATTTCCCAGCTCTCTAGATACATCTTCACCCTTGAACAGGGTAAAATTCAGTTTTTTTTTTTTATGATCAGGAGAATAAATTAATATTTTGGGAAAATAGTTTGATAATCCAAAAATGACACAGAAAGCAACTTGTTAATGAAAGGATTCTACAACACCCATCTATTTTTAATCCCTATAACAATTGTAAAGCAGCAAAATAATTTAATTGGCATCATCTTCCATTTCCCTTTCTAACTCCTGTGAGGTTTAAACCTAAAGAATTATCTGATACTCAGACTTTTCCACTCTTTCACCATATCCTATTTTAGAATTCAAAGTAATGACAAGATTTTAACTCTGGTGACATTTTAATCCCTAAATTACATTGATTAGGCCAAGTCCACACTTACTGCCGTGGCTCCAGCGGGGCAGAGGTTGGGTGACCCTATTGTTCTGGGTTTCCTTTCTGGGTCCACTCCCAGGCTCTGGCCAGTCACCTTAAGCCATCCTTCTCCTACACTCAAGAGACCTAAAAAAGGCCTGGGGTTTTCCCTGCTGCTGGGCGAGTTTATCATAAATATCCCCTATTTTAAAACTTCCCTTTCCCCATAAAGAGTATTTCTGTAGTCACTGGGGATTTTAACAACTAATCATAAACACAGAGTTTCAAGCAGCTCAGAGGGATTTAATATACCTTTAAAAATCATGAAAAAAGGGTACAAATAAACTGCCATCAGCGGCCATCTCCTGGGAGGGAGCGGGACTGGGTGGGGGGCGATCAGGAGCCCTTTGTATCTGAATTGTTAGACTATTTTGCAAAAAAAAAAAAATCCATTTATTACTTCAATAATTGAAATAAGTCATCATGGAAAAACCATCAGAACTACATCCTCATATTAAAATTTTAATCTGTATCCTGAAAGAAATAAAAGTTCCCCATTCCTGTGTCTCCAACCCACTCCCCAGTTAGCAAGTTGTTTTATGTCCTTCCATTACTGTTCTGAGCACATTTAATATACCCATTTCTCTATATTTCTTTTTTTCTACACAAAATAGGATCATAAAGCATGGTTCTGAACTTCCTTTATTCACCCAACACTATGTCTTGAGTAGGATGGCTTTAGCCGTGTGCCACACTCAATTTTTTCTAGTTAATAAACTTCACAATTTTAGGTTCACAGCAAAATCAAGCAGAAAGTACAGAGTTCTCATATGCACCTGGCCTTATATCCTTACAGCCTCCCCCACTATTAACATTGCACACCACAGTAGAATATTTGTTACAGTGAACTTAAAGTGACACATCATTATCGCCCAAAGTCCGTAGTTTACAATCGGGCTCACTCTTGGTGTTGTGCATTCTATGAGGTTGGACAAATGTATAATGACTTGTATCCACAATTACAGTATCATACAAAAACAGTTTATTGCCCTAAAAATCCTCTGTGGTCTGCCTATTCATCCCTCCTTTCCCCTTGGCCCCTGGCAACCACTGATCTTTTTACTGTCTCCATAGTTTTGCCTTTTCCAGAATGTCATATACAGTTGTCCCCCCTTATCCATGTTTTTGCTTTCCAAGGTTTTAGTTACCCTCAGTCAACGAAGTCCAGAAGATGACCCTCTTTCTGACATAAGCTCAGGTCAATAGTAGCCTAATGCTATGTCATCATGCCTATGCCATTCACCTCACTTCATCTCATCATGCAGGCATTTTGTCATCTCACATCATCACAAGAAAAAGGGTGAGTACAGTATAATAAGGTATTTTAAGAGAGAGACCACATTCATGTAACTTATTACAGTATATTGCTATAATTGTTCTATTTTATTATTACTTACTGTTGCTAATCTCTTACTATGCCTAATTTATAAGTTAAACTTTATCATAGGTATTATGATGCCGGGGTTCTTGTTTGCAGAGTCAAAGAATGAATTTAGCAAACACCCAAGGTAGGAGAGCCAGGGAGAGGCTTTTATTGAGAGATACAGTGAGAGGATAGAGCTCTTGGCTCATGCCAGGAGGGGACAAGAGAGCCCGTGATGGTGTGTTGTCTAGGGGATTTATAGTCAGTTGAGGATTTTCAGGAATGTGGCTAAGGGCTAGGGGTGCAGACTTGTACCACCTGCCCTGCCTTCAAGGTGGGCTAGGTTGTTGTCTGTTGGCTAGGGCTGTTTACAGTTGGGATTGCTTACCAAATTAGCCTAGGTTGCAGATTACTTGATTAGGATTACAGAAAGGAAACAGCACATAGGTACAATTAAAATAAGCTGGGCCTTTTAGCAGGCTAAGGTATATTTTACATTGTTATGAGCTAATCAATACAGTGAAATCACGGGTTAGGCTGAGATGCTGTTCTTTATTTGCAGAACACTAAAACATTCCAGGCCAAGTTGCTTCTGGCCTTTTGAGCTTTAACTGATCTCACTGAAGATGTCTATATTCCTAGTCTGGTATCTTTACCCTAGAGAATTAGTGTGACTTTGCATAATGCTTAACACAAAATTTCAATAGGGACTTCTTTGCACATTGTTACATTGTTCTGTCTGTAATTATCTTGCTCTGCTTTTTGTCTGGAGGCCCTCACCCTACTTTGCCTAAAACCATGGTCCCTGTCTCATGTACATATAAAAAAATATTATATATATATAGTACATATAAAAACCATATATATATTTATATACATTTATATAGTTCATACTCTTCTGTGGTTTCAGACATCCACTGAGAGTCTTGGAATGTATTCCCTGCAGATGAAGGGGGAACAACTGACTGTAGCTGGAATCATTCAGGGTGGGGCTTTTTCAGATTGGCTTCTTTCACTTAGTAATAAGTGAATAATTATAAGTATATTGTATTATATAAGTATATTATATATAATAATAATAATAAGTAATAATTTCACTTAGTAATAAGCATTTAAGGTTCTTCCATGTCTTTTCATGGCCTGAGAGCTCTTTTTTTTTTTAGCATTGAACAGTATTCCATTGCCGGGATATACTACAATGCATTCATCCATTCACCTACTAAAGGACATCTTGGTTGCTTTCAAGTTTTGACAATTATCAGTTAAGCTGCTGTAAATATCCATGTACAGGTTTTTGTGTGGACATAAGTTCTCAGCTCATTTGGATAGATATCAAGCAGTGCAATTGCTGCATCATATGGTCAGAGTATGTTTTTAGTCGGTAAGAAGCTGCCAAACTCTCTTCCAAAGTTTTTGTTCCTTTTTGTATTCCCACCAGCAATAAATGAGAGATCTTGTTGCTTAACATTCTTGCCAGCATTTGGTATTGTCAGTGTCTTAGATTTTGGTCATTCTAACAGGTGTGTAGTGATAGCTCATTGTTTTAATTGACAATTCTCTAATGACATATGATGTTGAACA
Source organism: Smutsia gigantea (assembly GCA_032199065.1). Classification (NCBI taxonomy): domain Eukaryota; kingdom Metazoa; phylum Chordata; class Mammalia; order Pholidota; family Manidae; genus Smutsia; species Smutsia gigantea. The sequence continues at coordinate 105,277 of JAVSCE010006748.1, forward strand.
TCTTTTCCTATGCTTACTTGCCCTCTGTATATCTTCTCTGGTGAGATATCTATTCAAGTCTTCTGCCCATTTTGTAATTGGGTTGTTCATTTTCTTATGGTTGACTTTTAAGAATTCTGTGTATATTTTTGTAATGTTCTTCTATCAGATGTGTCTTTTACAAATATTTCTCCTAGTCTGTGGCTCGTCTCCTCAATCTCTTGATGCTACACTCTTTTTAATGGGTACATATCATTTAATTGAGTACCTTAAATTATTTAACCAGTTCCCTCTTGATGGACATGTAGGTGGTTTCTAGTTTTTGCTATTAACTGTTACAATAAACACTATCTAACAATAATATTTGTGTAAATATATATGTGGAATCACTTTTCAGCAGAGGATTTCCAGAGAGTATGTGCATTTAATATTGTCATAGATATAGCCAACTTGCTTTCCAAAAAGAAGTAGCAACTTCAAATATAATTGATAATTTATTCTTTGTTTCTTGAGCCCATCTGTGAGGTAGGTAAGCAACACATTCCAGTAGATTTTCAAGGTTAACAGACTACGAATCACTTGGGCATTATGTATTTTACTAGAATAGTCATTTTCAAAGTCTGACTGAGGAGTCACCTAGGATCCATAATAAATTAGTCAACAAATATTTATTAATTAGTCAATGGTGGACCTGGCTCCCAAAATAGTTTATAACTTTATTTGGTAAAACATGAGCTACAAACTCTATATAAGTAGGGTGAGTGTATAACTTATCATCCAAACACCTGGAAAACAAGCACAACAGAGACTGCTCCAAGCAAAACAGGATTTATGGTTACCTACACATTAGCTGCTACAACAACTTCATAAAGATATATTTTTAAGTAAAAAAACAGCAAGGTATAGAACTTTATAGAATGGTACATTCTAGGTAAAAATGAGTGAGAATATGCTTATTATATATGCATAAAGAAACTGGAAGCATCCCGAAGAGAAACAGATATGATAGGGTGGGAAAGAGATTTTTATCTGTACATTGCTTATGTATTTTATATTTGTTTGTAAATGCATTATATCTGGCGAAAAAATTAACATAAAAACTCCACAAATAAAGGTTTGGGAGAGGGGAGCAGAAACTGACTGCCTAATGGATATGGGGTTTCCATGAGGGGGGATGAAAAAGTTCTCGAACTAGAGAGTTAGTGATGATAGTTGCACAATATTGTACTTAATGGCCCTGAAACAAATACTCTAAAATTGTTAAAGTGGTAATTTTAATGTTATGTATATTTTACCATGATTAAAAAACTGTAAAAATAAATGTGCAAAATACACACACATAAAAGGTTGTTTATTGTCAGACAGAACAACCCATCCTAACTTTTGTTTTATAACTACCTCACTGATAGATAAGGGCATAACCCCAAATCCTTTAAGGGAGCAGCTAGGTTAAGCTAGCTAAATAAGATAAACCACATTATTAGAAACATTCACTGGTAAATGATAAATGTAACAGAAGTTTCATAGCTTATAAGGTTTTTTTTAAAGGCCATGACTATAAAATGAGTAAGTCATGGGGATGTAACATACAGCCTAGCAACTATAGTTAATAATATTGAAGTGCAAACTTGAAAGTTGCCAAGAGAGTAAATCCTAAAAGTTCTCATAACAAAAAAAAAATTTTTTTTGTAACTTTGTATGGTAACTAGGTTGGTAACTAGACTTATTGTGGTGATCATTTCACAGTGTATACAAATACCAAATCATTATGCTGTATACCTGAAACTATATAAAGTTATATGTCAATTATATCTCAATTTTTTAAAAAAGGACTATGAAAGAGTGAATTTACCAGTGCCTCTGCAAAGCTATTTATAAGGAAGATGAAATGAAAGAAGTTATCTAAATAGAAATAGGTCCTGGTGGAAAAAGATAGGGTGTATTTAGGCAACAGGACTTTTCTGAGATGTTAATTTACTAATTGTTTTTGAGATGTTAATTTATTAATTGTAGCAATGTGTTTTGCACACTGTATTATTTCTCAGCCTCCACCCAACCCCACCCCATCCCACTCTACACAGGTTTCTTTGTGTCTAGATCTTTTGTAATTTGCAAGAAAGAAAGCCAAAAGCAGCTTAAAGCCAAAGGCTTTTCAGGTCATTCATAAAAGTGTAAACCCAGTGAAGGGGAGGGAGGAGAGAGGAGCCCCCACCTGCCACCGATAGGGGGAGAGTTGTGGGGGTGGGGGGAGATTCTTCTAGGAAGGGCAGGGTCCGGGAGTACTACAAATTTCATTACTACTTTTGGGGCTTCAGGAGGAGTCTAGGCCTCAGAGTGGATTGGGGCATCTAGGGTGACTGGACCCCGAGGTGCCCTGCTTGGGCAAAAATGCCCATACCCCACAGAGCAGAGCGCCATTGCATATTAGGGGACCACATGGCCTGAGACCAAGATTTTTTTACATTAAACGCATCACATACAGGGCAGTCAACAATGATTGTGAATTAATTTCCCATTACCTTACCCTGAAGGAAGCCCAAATTTGGGAATAAAAGTAATATTTCTTTATTTAACATATGTGCTGAAATTCATACCTAATATATTAGTTTCACATGCATATCTTTTTGGAAATTTGATTGTGGTAGGCAGAATAATGACCTCCCAAAGATGTCCGTGTCCTAATCCTGAGAATATGCGGATTATGTTATTTTGCATGGCACAAAGACTATGCAAATGTGATTAAGAACCTTGAGATGGGGAGATTATCGTAGAATATTTGGGTGAGTCCAAGTTATCACAGGGGTTTTTTAAGTGGGAGAGGAAGATGGAAGAGATCAGCAGTCTGACATTGCTGGCTTTGAAGATAGAAGGAGGGGGCCATGAGCCAAGGAATGTGGGCACCCATGGAAGCTGGGAAAGGCAAAGGAACAGATTTTCCCCTAGGCTCTGAAAAGGAATAGAGCCCTGCCAACATCTTGATTTCAGTTTAGTGAGATTTGTGTCAGACTTCTAATCTAGACAACTCTAAGATAATATATTTGTGTTGAAATTAGCCACTTTTGTGGTAATTTGGTATAGCAGCAATAGAAAACTAATACATGGTTACAGAGCCAATTCCTTTTCCTTGTCTCTGCTCACTAGGAACTTTCTCATCTGTAATTTAGTTTTCATCAGAAGGAAGGTAACCTACACAAATGGTCACTCCCACTGCAAAATATGAAGTTGATATTAGGGCTTATACATAATTTTTAGAGCTTTTGGTTAGCATGATTTAGTCCCCTAGAGCCTAAGCCCGAAATTATTTCCAGAAATTGTAAGATGCCACTGGGGTTTTAGGATTGTATATAATTGAATTTCTCTACCCATCCTTGGGTCCATTAACTCACTTTGTGAAAAGCAGTTTGCTGGTTTGTTCTTCTTTCAGTGATGACATTGTCTACTTGGGAAGACCAAATGAACATACATAAAGGATATTAGTTAACAATACGAGCCAGAAAAATGATAAAGGTTGAAGAAAGATGCAAAAGTAAATGCTATTCAGAGAAATTTGGAGGAGAAATCCAAAACTCTTCTGATAGGGAAGACATAAGGATTTTACAAAGAGTAGGGCTTGAGTTAAGACATTTCTATGAGTAAAATACCATGAGCAAATTGAGTATTAGCAGAAAAGATTAGTGAAAGATAAGATTGGAAGGGCAGTTTGGAATTAGCTGCTGTAGGAGTCTAATGGACGTAATTTAGATTGGGCAACCAGCAGCCACCAAGGGCTTTAAGGAAGGATTGTGATGAAAACATAGTCTTGAGAGAGATTCACATGGATCTGTGTGCTTACAGTTCTTGAACTAAGCTAATATTTAAATAGAGTCTGAATTCAAATATAAAATGCAAAAAGACAACGGGGAATATCTGGGGGAATGAAAATACATGCCTGGGTCTTAATTGGTCAAACCAACCAGGTCATGGCTAGATGTACCCTTCAGTGTGTGTTGATTAGATGCTGTTTCTAGCACATTGGTGTATGGACAGCATGAACTCAAATAGTAACCTTTGAAAAGGAAAATCTAGCTTGAGCCAATTTTAATAGGAACTCAAATTCTGAGACCTGTGGATTTATTATTCCAGTGCTTGAGGGGCTGAGGTCTTTCTGTAATCTCTGTTGTAAGAAAATATTTATTTTGAAATTGAGCAATTTTATAAAGAAATCCCCCACTGAGTGCTAGTATCTAAACTATTTATAACTCCACATTTTCTACCAGTCTTGATTGCAGTCTGTATATAGATTTGAGCATAGTTATAATCAGAATACAAATGATTTAATGTCTATCTTTGAATTTAACTGATTTTACATACACATTATGTATTGACATAGTAATACACTTACTTTAAGCAGGTTTGTAGCAGCCCATGTAGCTGAGGTGTCACAGTTTGCTTAGTTATTCTTTGTTGTAGGCTGTTTTGATATTGGTTTATTCATTCATTCAAGGTAAAACTATCCAGGCCTTGTGATCATTCTCAGCAAATGGACATAAAAGTTGTAGCTCCTGCTCTCAAGGAATGTATAGAATAGGAGAAACAGTTGTGGTAAAGTAGTGCAATGTTGTTTTCCCTAAGGTACAGAATGAATACCATTTTTCCAGGAATATCTACCAGGGAGCTGAGGATAAGGTTTCCTTTTCCTGGGGCTGTGAGCATCAGGGTTGTGAGGGAGAAGTGCTGAGTCAGGCACAGGCTGTATTTGACATGGTAACCAAGGGTGAGGGGTGTTGGGTTTCCCATGACCAGGGCAGGGGTCTCCTAGTATATTGACACTGACACAACTGGGAGGAGGAGCAGCTGGTATTTGGTTAGAATACACAATAGGCTCTGAGTTAGGAGGTAGAGGTTTTAGTGATCTTCCACGCCCGTCTCGAATCAGCTGCAGAGGCCAGATCCTGACAGGTTCAAACAGAGCTGTCAAGGGCAAAAGGACATGTGGTTTGCTTGTCAGTTTTCCTGGGGAGGAGGCGTGGGTCTGGTAGGTGTAATAGGCATCTTGCGGCTCTGTGATTCGTTGTTGGAAGGAGATGAGGAATTAAGATTGCTTTGGTGTGTTTTCTTAGGATGAAAGATAGCTGAGAATCTTCTCCAAGTAGGGTTGCTCAAAAACATAGGACATTCAGTTACACTGGAATTTCAGATAAAAATATAAGTATCAATACGTCCCAGATATTGCAAACATATAGGGTTGCTCCCTTTGAGAGAAAATAGATAAGTTAGGGAAGGATGTAGGAAGCTGAAGGGTTCTCCTTTTCTCTGAAATCAGGTCAGCTGCTAGGAGTGAGGAGGAACTGGGAAGTGTGGGTTTTGAGGAGAGACGCAGAGCCTGCCAAGGCTGTTGGTGGTGATAGATGAGGTGATCAGGGCCGTTTGGGAGCAGAGACCATCTGCGAGCAGAGAATGGCAGTGAGCATCCAACAGGGGTAAAGACTCAGATTTTGGGACCACACTGCCCCTGTCTGTGCCTCTTCTTCCCTTGTGGTCTTGGGCAATTTATTTATCCTCTCTGCTCTTTGGTTTTCCCATCTTTAAAATGGGCTCCCTAAAGGGGCTTTCTTCCTGGGCTGGTTGTGCAGATGAAGTGAGGTGCTGCTGGCAAAGCACTGCCAGCAGCACCCAGCAGAGTGCCAGCCGTCACTAAATTACTGCAGGGCAAATCTTACGGCTGTCTGCTTTTCTCAGGCCACTTACTGTAGGAGAGAAAGTAGACAGCTGAATTGCTTTATTTGTGTTTCTAGTTGGAAAATTAATTTGATTTTTAGAAACATTAGGCAGCTGAATTTTAATTAACACAAAATTGAAATAATATTTCTTATTACAAGAGTAATAATGTACATTGCAGAAATTTTTGAAATATACATCAGCACAGAGTAAATTAAAACCACTTGTAATTTTTCATCTAAGATTTAACACTGATAATGTTATTCATTTTCATATACATTCTGTCCTTATGTATAAAAGTACTCATTTAATGGCATTATATAGTACTCATTGTTTTTCACTTCACAGTATATCGTGAACATTCTTTAAGTCACTCACCGATCTTCTACAACATATCTTAATAGCTTCATATTATACTGATGCACTGAATTTTTTAAAAAGTCAATCTTAATAGAATTGGGTGTTTGGAGTTTCAAGACACAAATTAATCACACAGTGCTTCTTGGCAATCCACATTGACTAAAACCCATTATGTATTTATTTTTTATTTCAAAAGCAATTATTTGAAAAATAGGATAAAATAATCTTACTGCCCTAACACAACTGATTTTAGTTCATCCTCTGTCAGTATAACTGTGTGTGTTTAGGTTAGTTCTAGTTGCTGATGTAGTTGAACTGTGTTACCTGGATACCTCCTGGAGAACCTGAGGTCATCTTGGCCTGAGGCATTAATATTTAACAGACCTGGATTGATGATAACAAAATTAATTCAATCCACCTAGGTTTCTATCTGTTGATAGAACAGCAAGCTATCCTACAGGCCCAAAGGAAATCCTTTGTGGAGGAAGCAACTAAAAGCAGTTGGGCCCTCTAGAACCTGGAACTGGGGCTGTGCTTCCCCATTGGTCATCTTCCACTTCTGTTCTCAGTCAAATGTCTCTTGATTGGCTGCTGAGGGGTCGGGTCGTCTCTTCCTCTCTTCTTTAACTAAAATCTTGAGCTGTCAGTAAATAAATAGATTGGCAGAGAAAAACCTGTTTTGGTTAGGCATTACTGTAGTTTGGAAACTCTTGTCTTTAGATGAGACCAGAGAATTAACAGCAGAGCAGTGCAGAGAATTAATCTGTCGGATATATCCACTAACTAAATGTTCTGCTGAATCCACTAAATGGGTCTGTGTCACTCCCCAGTGACCCTGGGCTGCTGTTCCTTTCTCACCTCTTCACCTTTGGCTTCAGTTAAAGCAAGGTATCCTGGCAGCTTTCTCTCTGCCACAGATGGGTGGGTTTGTAATTTGCACATATCTTTTCAATATAAAAAACATCAACTCTGGGACATGGGCCAACACCTTAACTGACATCAGCCACATGGTTTTTTGTTTTCGTGAAGATGGTTCAGAACACAGATATCTCTCTAATCACAGGGAGTAAATCATTAGGAAAAAACAATTCCCCCTGAGAAACAGCCACAAAGACTTGCAGACAGTTAAGCTTACTTCCATCTGCTCAGGTCACAGGCTGTGGCAGGAACTTTTCATGTATGTTACTTTATTTAAAGCTCAGAGAATAAGGTATTGTTATAATTGTCAGAAATTAATTCACTCTGCCACAGGTCGCTGTCCAGCCCCTCAGCTTCCTCTCTGGCTGAAATCCTCCCCTGCTCACTGCCCTTCAGCCCTGCTCACTCCTTGCTGCTCCTCATGGAGCCTCCTTCCCACCTCTGAGACTTTCACTTGTTGTTCTCTCCAGCTCCAGAAATCCATGTGACTCACTCCCCCACATCCAAAGGGCCTTGACTTAATTATCACTTTCTCAGTATGGCCTTGCCAAGAAAGATGTTTATTGACTCTATTTAAAATTGTGTGCCCTGCCCCCACACTCCTTATCCTTATTTTTCTCCTTAGCACTTATCACCATTAAAAATGGCATATATTTTACTATTTTACTTATGCATCATGTTTATTGCGGTCTCTCCCCACGAGAATGTAAATTCCAGGGGAGTAGGAATTTCGCTTGCTTTGTCCCACTATTTTATCCTCAGTGCCTAGACCAGTGCCTGGCATAGAGTAGGCTCAACAAATGTTTGTTGAATGAATGATAGGCCACTCAATCAGTAAATGGGGGAGGCAGAGATTCAAAAGTCTGGTCTCCTGCTTTGAAAGCTGAGATTTTTTTCCCCCAACTCCATATCTCTGGGGGGAACAGAAAGATTTTCTTTCAAATGCTAACATAGGAAAGTGCTAAAGGAGGGGACCGAAAAACCTAGTCAATAATCCTTCCACCGTAATTGATAGCTCTGATCTTTACTAAAATATCATGAACCAATTGAAAATCTGCATTTAAAGAAGAATTTGGAGAGCTTAAAGAAGCTACAATGATTGAACAGATGCTAAATTGGTATCTGAGAGAAGGTTAAGAGTTAGGGTGGTTGAAATGATAAAAGGGAAGGCTAACGGGTCACAAACGACTTCAAACCTTTGGAAGGTTAAAATGAGATCCCTAACCAACAAAAGTGGTCATTTCTGCCAAGAATGCAACAAGATGAAATGGGCCTTCATTAAACAGAAAAAAGATATTGACTAAAAATGTCTGAACTTGTCAGGGTGTAAAGCCTATACATCATGGAGAAGTATCAAAATAAGTAGTTAACACAGCTGTCCATTAACTCATTCACTTATTCACTTACATATTCTTAAAGTGCTTTACTGTGTGTGCCACCAAGGGCTACAAACTGCTGTCTTTGGGCATACAGCAGTGAGTAAGATGCACAGTCCCATCATGAGCTTAGTGAATGCTTTAGAGGCTTTCTTCCAGCTTATCTAGTCCAGATTTCTTGAGCTTTCCACCAGTTCTCACTTCTCTGACTATATTAAAAAATGGAATTTTAATTTTTTTTTAGTTTCCTGAGTTCACAAAACTTCAAAATTCAAAAGGTATAAAAGTCTCTGTCCCCTGTCCCCAGCCACCAGTCTTCCATTGCAGAAACAACCAATGTTAAATGTTTCTTGTGTTTCTTTTCAGAAACTCAGTCTAGTTTATAATCTATCAGTATATAAGAAAATACGTATATATTTTCTTCTCCTACCCCGTAACCTCCTACCACCTGTTTTTTACACGACTGTTTGCCTTTTTCTCTTTACAATATATCATGGCAATCTTTCCCTACCAGTATAAACGTCTTTCTGCTCCTTTTTAAAGGCTGCCTGGTATTCCATTGCATAGTGGACCATAATTTATTTTACTGGTTTTCCTCCGATGGACACTTGCATCTGATCTTTTGTTAATACAAACAATATTGTAATGAATATTCTTGAAGACACATCATTTTCCACATATGTGTATATCAATAGGATAAATTTCTAGTTACGATAGGGTTAAAGGGTATGTACATGTCATTTTTCTACTGTTTTTTTTATTGGGTAAAAATCATATAAAACTTAACCACCCTAAGTATTTTTAAGTGTCTACTTCAGTAGTGTTAAGTATATTTGCATTTTTGTGAATGTATATATGTCATTTTTTCAAATATTGCCAAAACTGCCCTTCATGGTGATTGCATCTACTTAAACTTTCACCAGCATTGTATGACAGAGGGCCTTTCATGTAGACAGTACTGAAAAGCAGAGAACATGTGATTAAATGGGAGATGGTGTAGCAGAGAAGAAAGGGTACAGGTTCTGGAATTTAATCCTGGATCTGATGCTTGCCAGCTCTGTGCTCTTGGCTGTTACTTAATTCCCTTGGGTTTTGTTTCCTCATATCTAGTACTAATCTCAGAGGGGGAAGGACTCAAAGGGTCTAGAATAAGGGCCAGTAATGTAGTAGGCACTTAATAGTCATTAGCTATCGTGAGCTACGTCTTTCACCAATCAGTCTCAGTATGAGTTAACATCTCTGAGAGCTAATTTTCATTTTCTAAATGAGGGGATTTCAATCATAGGAGACTCGTTATCCAAATTGTTGCCCATTAACTCACTGAATACTATTTAGTTATTAAAATGATTAAGGTATTTTGAGAGACAGTGTAGAATAGGGGTTAAGCATATAGACTCAGGTTGCCTCGTTGATTCTTGGTGTTGCTACTTAACAGCTGTGTTAACCTGACCTAGATCCTTGACGTTTGTCTTAGTCTGAGCTGCTGTAAAAAAGTGCTATGGACTAGTTGGCTTATAAACAACAGATATTTGTTTCTTACAGTTCCTGAGGTTGGATCAGAGCACCAGCATGGTAGAGTTCTGGTGGGGGACCTCCTCCAGCCTGTAGACTGCTGACTTCTCATTTTACTCTCTTATGGTGGAACAAGAGCTAGTTAGTTATCTGGTCTCTACTTATCAGGGCACTAATCTCATTCATGAGGGCTCCACCTTCATAACCTAATTAACTTCCAAAGGCCCAACCTTCAAATACTACCACATTGGTATCAGGTTTCAACATGTGAATTTTGGGAGGACACAAACATGCAATCCTTAACGACATCTCTGTTTCAGTTTACTCACCTGTAAAATGGAGATAATAATAGTACCTACTTCATAGAGTAACTATGAGGACTAAATGACATAAACATAAAGTTTTAGACTAGTGCCTAGTGCTCAGGAAGTTCCCAAAGAAATGTTAGAAACCTAAAGCTAAGGTCCTTGGAAGCCCTGCATAGCCCTTACTGGCTCGTAATCTTTTCCAATCTTGTTGGGATCCTATTGAAAAACTGATGAAATACATGGGACCTACCCAAAAAAATGCACTTGTGTGCATGATTATAGATACAACTTTAGAGGACTTGGATCTCAAGCTAAGAATTCCCAGTCTGGTTAACTGCCTCAGTCCATGAACTTTAGTGGTTCCTGGGTGAGCCTGATGACTTGGGTGTGAGTGTGGGTAAAATTGTAGTATTTCCAGAATATCTTGCCTGGCTTTAGTACATCTGCATATCACCAGGCGTTTGGAGGTGGAAAGAAGTATGGCTTTAGTTCATTTGCATCATTCCTCAGGGGTGGAGAGAAGCTCATCTCCATATCAATGGGTAATTACCTGGGCAAGGAGGGCTTATCTGTACCCGAGAGGTGAGGGGAGGGCCCATTTTGTTTCTGCTGGAGCAGGAAAGAGAGAAGGGCCCAGATTGCAGTTTGTAAGCAATAACCAGATTTTAAACTTTATTTCTCCCTTTGACTGATTTCAGTTTTTAGAGGTATTTTGCCCCAGGATTTCCTTTCCCTGGACTTACAGTGAGCAAGTTCACAGTTGTGGAGACTGAAGTGGATTGCTTTTGGTGAAGAAGAGAATAGCTGGAAAGGAAGAGAAGATGGTGGACGCCACTCTTTTGGGTAGATCGGACTGCAAAAGCAGGGGGGACAGAACCTACTTTAACTGAAAGGATGTCATGGTTTTAAAAACATGAAGTAGATTCTTTGACAATTCTCTAATCAAGAGATAGGATTATATTTCCTTCTCCTAAATCTTAACTATTAGAACATGGTAGAATTAAGGCTGCAGTAGTTTCTGGACTCAGACCTTAAGAAACTGGTACCTTCTACTTTCTGTCTCAAACACTCACTCTTGAATGAAGCCACCATGTTGGGAAGAAGTCCAAGCAGCCTGTGGACAGATCCATATGGAGAGGAACCAAGACCCCACTTCCAGCCCCAGCTGACAGCCAGCATTAACATGCCAACTTGAAGTGGACCCTCCAGACCCCCAGTAGAGCCAGCCTTGCTAATGCCACATGGGGCAGAGTAACCTTCCCTGCTGATCTCTGCCCAAATTGCAGGGTTGTGAGCAAAATAAATGATTTTTGTTAAGTTATGGAATTTTGGGGTACAGTGTTACACAGCAGTAGGTAACTCACACAAAGGGGAAGCCAATGGACAGAGGATTTGTTAATGTATTTGGCATGCTTATTTTTATGATGGAAGAAACTTGAGAAGGTATATATTGTAGGGAAACTGCTATACTCAGAGGACCCTGCTGCAAGGCCTCTATTTTCCAAATGAGGTGGGAGGACCTTCCCGTGGGGTAATAGGTTGGGAGCTTGTAGGAGTAATGGTGAAGGATTAACATAGTTGTCATGGGAACTTGAAGAAGTTGCTGACTGGTGTAAGGGGAGAGTTCTTCAGCTGCCATGAAGGGGTAGAGGCGGGCAGGAATGTAAGGTAAACAATCAGGGAAAGGGTGCTGGGGAAGATGCCCTTTAAGCTGGGCCTTGGAGGGTCAGTAGGATTTTGGTAGCAAAGGGCAAGTGGGGGTAAGGAGAGTTTGAGTAAAACAAAAAGGAACAGAAATGGATAACACATTTGGGAATCTATGCATTTACTCTTTTAACAGTTATTTATTGAACCCCTATTATGTGCTAGAGGCCAGGTGTTTGGAGCTGAGGCTACAGTGGTGAGCAGGACCCAAAAGTCACTGCTCCTCCAAAGCCCACAGTCTAGAGCGCATACAGAAAGTTGAGGGATTCATAGATACAATAATTAAGAATCGTGACACCTATGAGGAGGGAAACAAAAGGCTGAGCTACAGAATTAAGAGGGAATAGTCTACTTAAATGTGGTGGTCAGGGAAAGACACCCAAATAAGGGACATTCACACTGAGCCCTGAGTGACCTGGGGTGCCAGGGGAAGAGGGTGGAAAGGCATGTGCAAAGGTATGAGGAAAAGCTGGCACGTGGGATTGAAGAGGAGGTGTGCAGGGACCAGATCTTCATGTTGGCTCTGCAGGTCTGCTTAGGTATTGATTTTATTCCCAGTGCAATGAGAAGCCACTGCAGATTTTAAGCATGGAGTCAGATGACCCAATTTACCTTTTAAGAAAATCCCTGACTCTGGGGATGCCTGGAGGGATGGTAGTGGGAACTTATTCTAAAAAAGAATTTTTGTTGATTGTACTTTTTTTTAACCTGGGGAGGATTTTGTTGTTGTGTTTAAACTTAGGTTTTAAAGCCAGATCCATGTCCTTGGATGGAGATTTTAAAAAATTAAAATCAATTGAAACTTATTTACTTTCAAAGTTTCATACTTTGGGACATCCTGGAGTGCTGTGTCATTGATCCCACCTTGCTTCAGAGATATGATATAATATTTGAAATTTGAAATCAGAGAATATTGACCCAGATGTACAGATGTCTCAATATTAAATATTTAAGGAGAAACAAAATTATTTATAATTGCACCAAGAAAAAAAAAAAGAAAATTCTTAGGAATGAACTAAACAAGAAATGTATAAGACCCATTGGAATAAAACTTTAAAACATTCCTGAGAGAATCAAAAAACTTTACAGATATGCCTGCTATGTTCTTTGAATGAAAGATTCAGCATCATGAAGGTATCAGTTTTCACTAAATTAATCTTAAAATATTTACCACCATCCCAGCAAAATACCAGGAGGATTATTTTTTCTGGGAACTTAAAAACTGAATCTAAATTTCATGTGGAAAAACAAACAAGTAAGAATAGTCAGGAAAATTCTGAATAGGAAGAACATTTAGGAGACACTGTCCTACCAGATAGATGTTAAACCATATTATTAGGTATCAATAATTAAAACTATGGCACTGATGCCTCTAGAGACATACAGTTCAAAGGATGGAATAGAAAGTAGAGCAATAGGCTCAAATTCACATAGGAATTTAGTAAAGTGACATTTTTAAATTGAAGAAAATAAGGATTTTTCAATAGAACTGCTGGGTAGCTATGGAGAAAAAAACAAAACTGATCCCAATTTTACTTTTTCATATCAGAATGAGCTCCAGTTGGATCAAAGATTTATACATAAAAAAACAAAACCATGAAAGTACCAGAGGAAAGAATATGAGCTATTCTGGGGAGAAGGCCATTCTAATGAAGGCCTAAAACCCAGACTCTGAAAAAGTTAATACATTTGATGATGTGAAAATGAAAATATGCTGCATGAAAACAATCATAGAGTCATTGATCAACAACAAACTGGTAAAAAGGTATGCAGTGCATGACATGACGACTCATTTCTCTAATATGTAAGAACTCCCACAAATCCATTATCAAAGGGCGAACATTGTAGTGTGAAAATGGGCACAGGATGTAAAAATACAGCTGACATAAATGAAAAGGTGCTAAACCTCACTTCAAGAGAAATGGAAATTAAAACTTAAATAAATGACCATATTTGATTTATAAGATTGTTAAGGATAAAGTTTGATAAAAACCTGTATTGGCCGGAGGATGGGGAAACAGGGTCTTATATATTTACTGGTAGGAGCTTAAACTGGTACAGTTCATCCAGAGGGCTATCTGAAAATATCAATCAAAATTACAAACAAAAATAGCTGTTGATCCATCAGTTTGTCTTCTGGGAATTTTTTTTTATGTTTAATATATATATATATATTTAATTATATTCTTAGTATTTATTCTCTTTCCTTGCTTTGTTTTTTTTTTTAGTTTATTTTGATATCATTAATCTACAATTAAATGAGTAATATTATGATGATTACACTACCCCTTCATCAGGTCCCCCCCCAACCCCACCGCAGTCACTGTCCATCAGCGTAGTGAGATGCCATAGAGTGTCTTCTGGGAATTTAATCCACAAATACTAGCACTTGCAGGAAATTACACAAATACAAGGTTACTTACAGCATTATTTGTAAGAGCAAATAAATTATGGTACAATATGCAATAGAAAACGAACTGTTACAAAAGAAAGAAGGAACCACAACCCGAAAGGTAAAGTTCTGCAAAGGTATGCTGTTAAATGAAAAAAGGAAGGTGCAAAAGAGTTTGTGTACTATTTTGCCGTTTGTGTGAAAATATGGGAAATAAAGAATATGCATTGGGACTTCTGGGAAGATGGCGGTGTGAGCAGGGTGGCAGAAATCTCCTCCCAACACTATATTTATCTACGAAAACACAGAAAATACATCTATTCCTAAAAGAGAGACGAGAATACACAGGAAAGCGCACAGCGTGCAGCTACACCCGAGAGGACTCCGCACCCCAAGAGGCGGGTAAGATACGGAGCCGCGACCCGGCGGGACCCGAGCCCTCCCCCACCCCAGCGCACCGGCGGGAGGAGAGGATTCAGAGCCGGGAGGGAGTGGAAGTACACCCCGCGAAGTAGCCAGCCCCGGTGATCTGCGCGGGGAGCGCTGACCCACACTGCGCAGTGCAGCGGAGATTGGAGAGACAGAGGGGCAGGATCTGAGCGGGGAACACGCCAGAATGCTTGCAGCCGGCTTCCGGGAAGGAAAAAAAAAAAGTGCGCGCTTTCTTCAGCGGTCTTAAAGAGACAGGAGCCCAGCGGAGGAGCCGGATCGGCCCAGCACACTCAGCCCAGCAGGCTGGGAGTCCTGGGGAGTTTCAGACGCCTTAGCTGGCGACTGAGGAAGTGTAGCCATACTTAACACTTCTCACTGAGATCAACAGCTTCCTACTCGTTCCCACCCCTGCCAGAGCGATAAAGGGCCCTGCGGAGCGGCAAAGTCACAGCTGTGGAATAGTGGGGCAATAGTGCCACCTAGAGCATTCCCACAGAATCTACGTCCGGTGGGCATTTTTTTTGTTTTTTTGTTTTGTTTTGTTTTTTGTTTTAATTTTGTTTTTTCTTTTCTTTCTTTTTTTTCTTTTTTTCTTTCCTTCTTTCTTTTTTTATCTTTTTTTTCTCCTTTTTTTTCTTCTCTTTTTAAAGTCTTAAAGAGCCCAGCTGACATACGTGGCAACTATCAGTGACCAAATTATACAGCCATGAAAAGACAGAGGAATATGGTTCAGACCAAAATCAACTAGACAACCCCAGAGAGGGAGTCTGAAGGGATGGAAATGCACAGCCTCCCTGAAAAAGAATTCAGAATAAAAGTCATAACCATGCTGATGGACCTACAGAGAAATGTGTAAGAGCTGAGGGAGGAAGTGAGGGAACTGAGGAAAGACAATACAGAAATCAGACAAGCGATCGACGGGCTTAACAGCAGAATGGATGAGATGCAAGAGACTGTTAATGGAATAGGAAACAGAGAACAGGAGTACAGAGCAGCTGAGGCAGAGAGAGATAAAAGGATTTCTAGGAATGAAAGAATATTAAGAGAACTGTGTGACCAATCCCAACGGAACAATATTCGCATTATAGGAGTACCAGAGGAAGAAGAGAGAGAAAAAGGGATAGAAAGTGTCTTTGAAGAAATAATTGCTGAAAACTTTCCCTTCCTGGGGAAGGAAGTAGTCTCGCAGTCCACCGAAGCTCATAGATCTCCCAACACAAGGGACCCAAGGAAGACAACACCAAGACACATAATAATTAAGATGGCAAGATCAAAGA
>JAVSCE010006749.1:0-38023 GCA_032199065.1 Smutsia gigantea
ACAGCCATCCTCTGGGCCTCTCTGCCTGCACAGTCATCCTGCACAGCCGTCCTCTGGGCCTCTCTGCCTGCACAGTCATCCCGCACAGCCATCCTCTGGGCCTCTCTGCCTGCACAGTCATCCCGCACAGCCATCCTCTGGGCCTCTCTGCCTGCACAGTCATCTCGCACAGCCATCCTCTGGGCCTCTCTGCCTGCACAGTCCCGTACAGCCATCCTCTGGGCCTCTCTGCCTGCACAGTCATCCCGCACAGCCATCCTCTGGGCCTCTCTGCACAGTCATCCCGCACAGCCATCCTCTGGGCCTCTCTGCCTGCACAGTCATCCCACACAGCCATCCTCTGGGCCTCTCTGCCTGCACAGTCGTCCCGCACAGCCATCCTCTGGGCCTCTCTGCCTGCACAGTCATCCCGCACAGCCGTCCTCTGGGCCTCTCTGCCTGCACAGTCGTCCCGCACAGCCATCCTCTGGGCCTCTCTGCCTGCACAGTCGTCTCGCACAGCCATCCTCTGGGCCTCTCTGCCTGCACAGTCGTCCCGCACAGCCATCCTCTGGGCCTCTCTGCCTGCACAGTCATCTCGCACAGCCATCCTCTGGGCCTCTCTGCCTGCACAGTCATCCCGCACAGCCATCCTCTGGGCCTCTCTGCCTGCACAGTCATCCCGCACAGCCATCCTCTGGGCCTCTCTGCCTGCACAGTCCCGTACAGCCATCCTCTGGGCCTCTCTGCCTGCACAGTCATCCTGCACAGCCGTCCTCTGGGCCTCTCTGCCTGCACAGTCATCCCGCACAGCCATCCTCTGGGCCTCTCTGCCTGCACAGTCATCCCGCACAGCCATCCTCTGGGCCTCTCTGCCTGCACAGTCATCTCGCACAGCCATCCTCTGGGCCTCTCTGCCTGCGTCATCCCTTTAGCGCCGTCCTCTGGGCCTCTCTGCCTACAGTGCGTCCCCGCTGGCGTCCTCTGGGCCTCTCTGCCTGCACAGTGGGTCCCGCACAGCCATCCTCTGGGCCCCTCTGCCTGCACAGTCGTCCCGCACAGCCATCCTCTGGGCCTCTCTGCCTGCACAGTCGTCCCGCACAGCCATCCTCTGGGCCTCTCTGCCTGCACAGTCGTCCCGCACAGCCATCCTCTGGGCCTCTCTGCCTGCACAGTCATCCCGCACAGCCGTCCTCTGGGCCTCTCTGCCTGCACAGTCGTCCCGCACAGCCATCCTCTGGGCCTCTCTGCCTGCACAGTCGTCTCGCACAGCCATCCTCTGGGCCTCTCTGCCTGCACAGTCATCTCGCACAGCCATCCTCTGGGCCTCTCTGCCTGCACAGTCGTCCCGCACAGCCATCCTCTGGGCCTCTCTGCCTGCACAGTCATCTCGCACAGCCATCCTCTGGGCCTCTCTGCCTGCACAGTCATCTCGCACAGCCATCCTCTGGGCCTCTCTGCCTGCACAGTCATCCCGCACAGCCATCCTCTGGGCCTCTCTGCCTGCACAGTCATCCTCGCACAGCCATCCTCTGGGCCTCTCTGCCTGCACAGTCATCCCGCACAGCCATCCTCTGGGCCTCTCTGCCTGCACAGTCATCCCGCACAGCCATCCTCTGGGCCTCTCTGCCTGCACAGTCATCCCGCACAGCCATCCTCTGGGCCTCTCTGCCTGCACAGTCATCCCGCACAGCCATCCTCTGGGCCTCTCTGCCTGCACAGTCATCCCGCACAGCCATCCTCTGGGCCTCTCTGCCTGCACAGTCATCCCGCACAGCCGTCCTCTGGGCCTCTCTGCCTGCACAGTCATCCCGCACAGCCATCCTCTGGGCCTCTCTGCCTGCACAGTCATCCCGCACAGCCATCCTCTGGGCCTCTCTGCCTGCACAGTCGTCCCGCACAGCCATCCTCTGGGCCTCTCTGCCTGCACAGTCGTCCCGCACAGCCATCCTCTGGGCCTCTCTGACTGCACAGTCATCCCGCACAGCCATCCTCTGGGCCTCTCTGCCTGCACAGTCATCCCGCACAGCCGTCCTCTGGGCCTCTCTGCCTGCACAGTCATCCCGCACAGCCATCCTCTGGGCCTCTCTGCCTGCACAGTCATCTCTCACAGCCGTCCTCTGGGCCTCTCTGCCTGCACAGTCGTCCCGCACAGCCGTCCTCTGGGCCTCTCTGCCTGCACAGTCATCCCGCACAGCCGTCCTCTGGGCCTCTCTGCCTGCACAGTCATCCCGCACAGCCATCCTCTGGGCCTCTCTGCCTGCACAGTCATCCCGCACAGCCGTCCTCTGGGCCTCTCTGCCTGCACAGTCGTCCCGCACAGCCGTCCTCTGGGCCTCTCTGCCTGCACAGTCGTCCCGCACAGCCATCCTCTGGGCCTCTCTGCCTGCACAGTCATCCCGCACAGCCGTCCTCTGGGCCTCTCTGCCTGCACAGTCGTCCCGCACAGCCATCCTCTGGGCCTCTCTGCCTGCACAGTCATCCCGCACAGCCATCCTCTGGGCCTCTCTGCCTGCACAGTCGTCCCGCACAGCCATCCTCTGGGCCTCTCTGCCTGCACAGTCATCTCGCACAGCCATCCTCTGGGCCTCTCTGCCTGCACAGTCATCCCGCACAGCCATCCTCTGGGCCTCTCTGCCTGCACAGTCATCCCGCACAGCCATCCTCTGGGCCTCTCTGCCTGCACAGTCATCTCTCACAGCCATCCTCTGGGCCTCTCTGCCTGCACAGTCATCCCGCACAGCCGTCCTCTGGGCCTCTCTGCCTGCACAGTCGTCCCGCACAGCCATCCTCTGGGCCTCTCTGCCTGCACAGTCGTCCCGCACAGCCATCCTCTGGGCCTCTCTGCCTGCACAGTCATCCCGCACAGCCGTCCTCTGGGCCTCTCTGCCTGCACAGTCGTCCCGCACAGCCATCCTCTGGGCCTCTCTGCCTGCACAGTCATCTCGCACAGCCATCCTCTGGGCCTCTCTGCCTGCACAGTCATCCCGCACAGCCGTCCTCTGGGCCTCTCTGCCTGCACAGTCATCCCGCACAGCCATCCTCTGGGCCTCTCTGCCTGCACAGTCATCCCGCACAGCCATCCTCTGGGCCTCTCTGCCTGCACAGTCATCCCGCACAGCCGTCCTCTGGGCCTCTCTGCCTGCACAGTCGTCCCGCACAGCCATCCTCTGGGCCTCTCTGCCTGCACAGTCATCTCGCACAGCCATCCTCTGGGCCTCTCTGCCTGCACAGTCATCCCGCACAGCCATCCTCTGGGCCTCTCTGCCTGCACAGTCATCCCGCACAGCCATCCTCTGGGCCTCTCTGCCTGCACAGTCATCTCGCACAGCCATCCTCTGGGCCTCTCTGCCTGCACAGTCATCCCGCACAGCCGTCCTCTGGGCCTCTCTGCCTGCACAGTCATCCCGCACAGCCGTCCTCTGGACCTCTGTCCTTGGCGCTGCCACCACTACAGCCTCTGCTCTGCTCCCCTGAAGTCTTGCAGCTATCTCAAACTGGCTCAAGGTAGAGAAGGGCCTGCCTTGGAGAGATATATGGTTTTTGCCTGAGGGAGATGATTATAACGTGAGGTGTAAGAAACCTGTGGCTTTTTAAAGCTCTCCATTAGCTTACACGGAAATAGACACTGTTGATAATGAAAAGCCTCTGAACCATCAACTTTTACAGGCAGGAAGCAGGCTAAGGAAGCTACTCATCCAAAATTATGGGCTCTTTCCAAAAGGGAAGATAACTCTAGATGGCGCAAAGCGCCACTGAGAATCATTTCCGAAGAGTGGGAGTGGGTCAAATTGAAGGACTGATATCATTTGACTAGTTGGATTTCAGAATTGCTATTGATCACTTTCCATGTCCCTCTTATCTTCTCCCCTTTTGAATGAGAGGGTCTACTACTGGTTTCCTGTCGCTACCTTACCACTAGATGTTGGATATATGAGTGACAATACACTGTCTTTAGTTCACAGGTCTTCAGATGAGGAGGAACCATGTCGAGGAGCCATGAAGCCAAGACACTGAACCCAGGGAGCTACATCTGCTCTTGAATCTGACTTAGATGTCAATACCCCAGACCAGGGGTTGGGGCACTTGTTCTGTATAGGGCTAGATAGTAAATATTTTAGGCTTTGCAGGTCATGTGTGATTTCTGTCACATATTCTTCTTTGTTTTTTATAACCTGTGAGAATATAAAAACCATTCTTATCTCAGGAACTTTACAATAATAGTCCACAGGTTGGATTTGGCCCTTACAGTGTGGTTTGCTCACTGCTGTCCTAGACTGTGAATTGATATTTAATGGGATGAGATATTTTGGTACCTTAGGAGAGGAAATAAGTGTATTTTTCATTGGGAAAGGCCGTATGGTAGATGGTGGTCGCTGGTCTTCAAACACAGCCCCAGTGAACTTCACTGCTGTACACGCATGTTGCTCCTGTCATCACGAGCTGGAGCTTATGTGCCGTCCCTTGACTCTAAGCTGGGCCTGTTTCTGTTTTGACCAATAGAGTGCAGAGGAAATAACATCCTGGGAATTCTGAGTCCAGGTACTAAAAAATTCTGGCAGCTTCTATTTCTTCCCTTTTGCAGCCCAGCTTCCATGTATAGAGAAAGCCTGAGCAATCACCTGGAGAGGCTCACACAGAGGAAATTCAAGCCCTGGCCATGCCCCAGCACCACCGCCACTCACAGCTTCGTCTGAGCTCCCCACAACAGCCAGAACCAGCAGCCAGCCTGTGAGTAAACTGCCTTGGAGGTAGATCTTCTACAACAAGCCTCTCCAGCTGATAACTGCATGGAGCACAGACAAGCTGTTGTCTCAGGATCCTACCCAAACAGCAAATACACTTGTGAGAAAGTAAATGATTATTGTTTTAAGTGACTAGGTTTTGGGATAGTTGCTTATGTAGCAATATTTAATGAAAACCCTGAAAGAGGGAACAGTGGAAGCAAGGCGCATGTGCAAGGGTATGTAAGTATAGTAACTCTTGGCACAAGAGTTAGAGCTGTAAAACAACAAAAATCACAAATGCCACTTTCTTGCTTATACTTTTCCTTCTAGAGGATGGTAAAGTGGAAAAATATGTGTCGCCCCTTCAGAACCTTACTAAACACATTGCTGGGTACGTGATGGTAAGTTTGAAAACGGCAAAGCCAGGCTGAGTTGTGGCTGTGGGGCAGTTGGCGAGGCACACTCATAATTAAGTGACTTTTCCCATCACCAACTTTATAGCATAATTACTTTGAATTTGTGCTTCAGGAAAGTAATAAATTAGCAATGTCTCTGGCCTTTTGGAGAGTCACATAAGCAATCAAAGGTCAAATGCTAAATTACATTTTTTGTGATGTCTAACTTGTCTAGAATGTGGAGAAACTCTGAGTGAGAGGAGGTAAGGCTGAAGATATATTTAGTCATTATTAAGAACCACTCTTTACATGGAATTCTTCAGCGGCTAGTGAAGTAGTTTTGAGCAAGGGGACAAAGGCGATGGGGACAGTGACACAGAATGGCCCACAGGCAAGTAGTAAAAAGAGGAGGGAAATGGAAGCCATTTCCAAAGGGGAAGCTACATGGTTTGACAAATGATTGATTGTAGGGATAAGGGGAAATAAGGCATCCGACCTAACAGCTGGATTTCAAGTTTTCAAAGATTTGGTGATGCCAACTTCAAAAAGAATGGAACAAATAGATGTCAGAGGGGAAGACCTCATTGTATGGACAGATAAGGAGTTCTGTATCTGCAAATTATGAGGTTTGCTCGTGTCAGATCACACTGATCATTGAGAAATGGCTCTGTATTTCAAAAGAGATAGCAGGTGATACATATATTTGGGTTCCGTCTGAACTGAAATCACAGGTGAGCTTAAACAACAACACGTCGGAGAAGAGAATCTTAGGAAAATATCTATGCTTACACAGGACAAGGAGAAAGCCTAGCCAGAAAAGAGAGACTAAACAGTCAGATCTAAGAGAAGCACACGAATAAAAATAATAGCAGCTGACAGCACTGCCCAGGGAGGGGACTGCGTGACAAATGTCACATAGACGGTCACGTTTTATTGTTTGCATAGGACAGGTTAGACATACACCATTCTATCCACTCTGTTCCAGAACCTCTACTAAAAACACAAAAGGGATTTGTTGTTACTATCATTATTTTAAGACATAAACTAACAAGGATGAAGAGAATGAAGAAAAAGAGCAGCAGCACAGTTTGGGAAGCTGCAAAACATGGAGAGAAATACTCAGAAAACTAAACCCTTAGCCCGATGGGACAGAACTGATAGGCGGTCTCATGCTGAAGAGTCCCCGAAAGACTCAGCCCTATAGGAGCTGGCACCTCGGAGGTGAGGGTGAGAGGGGACTGTGACCCAGAGGGCTGATCGAAAGGAAAGCGGGTGGTACCCAGAGTCCTCTCCTGACCCCCTCCCCACTTTTTATTATTAAATTAACATTTAAAATTTTCTCCCCTCACTTTAGGAGTATCCAACAGGAAAAAGAAAAACATTTTCCTTTGGAGTTTTATTTCTCTTCATGTGAAAAAAGACTTCAACTTAGGTATAAAATTTTTAAGAGGCAAAAAACGTTACTAATTAGGTAAGATAAGCATCCGTGGCTGAAAAGCCACACCACTAGGTCTTTTCTGTGTGTGTGAAAATTTTAAGTCCTGGTAATCATAAACATTAATATTCACCTTAAGGGACCCACTTTCAAATTTGTGCCTTTCTTTAGTATGACTAATTGTTGCAAAGTTTGATGGAAACTTCTCTGACTGAAAAGGTTTAAAAGTAGTGGCTGGATATATTCAAATAGGTCCAAGATGCTCTTTGAAAGTTTGTACCAACCACTTATTATTTGGTTTGTTTTACATTTGCTTTTTAATAAATTCTTAACATGTATTTTAAATAGCATCATGGTTTACTAATACTTTATATTTGCTTTTTCAGTAAACACATATTATGAACATTTATGCCTATCAAGACATGTAGGATTTCCCTCTTCTCTCTTTTAACACTTTGTAGAATTCCACTGTGTGTGCACAGGCTCTATATGGGTGGACATTTATACTGTTTCCAGTTTTTTAATATAAAACAATGTGGTGGTAAACATCCATGTACAAACATCTTTGTACATTGCCTGATTATATCCTTAGAATCCTCATGAAATTACTAGGTTATATGGTAGGCAGATGTAAGTGTTGATGTTTATGGTTAGAAAGTTTACATAATTTTTACTCATTCCTGCAATGATGTGAGTGCCCATTTCATCACAACACTACCAACATGGTCGAGAAATTCATTCTGCCAATCTGTTGGTGAAAAATACTACTCTTTTAATTTGCATTTCTTGATTATTACAGGGCCTGACCATCTTTTCATTTGTTTATAACCATTTAGAAGTTGCCTCTCATGCCTTTGTGCATTTTGCTAGTAAGATGTTTTTATAACTGATCTTTGAAATTTTGTTTCCAATATCCCACAACTCATTCATGTGTTCCACAGATTTGACTGCTAGGTACCACGTAGGTTCTTAGGATACAATAATGAACAAGAGAGACACAAACCCAGTTTTCAGGGCTGGACAATTTGGTAAGCAACGAAGTGGAATATAAGCTGTAACTGGGGAACTTCAAATTTCTAGGGACTTCCCCTATGGCAAATATATACTCTAGGTGGTCAGTAGAAGCTTGTAGGAGGATGTGACATTTCACCGAGTCCTAAAGGATGACCAGTAGTGGCCAGTTAAAGGCAGAGTGGTAGGAGTGGAGAGCATTCCATTAGAAACTAGCCTGAAGGGAAGAGAGAGGGCTTTTGGGCTAGAAAACTGAAAAAAAAAAAAAACTGAAGAATGCAGAAAGTGGTGAGATATCAGTTTAGAGAAATAAAGGTAGGGGAAGGGGGGCAGACTATTAAGAATTTAGGACCTTTAGAACAAAACAGCAGCAGACTTACAGACTCCAAGAAGGGACTAGTGGTTACCAAAGGGGAGGGGTGTGGGACGGCGGGTGGGAAGGGAGGGAGAAGGGGATTGAGGGGTATTATGTTTAGTGCACATGGTATGAGAGGTCACAGGGAAGACAGTGTAGCACAGAGGAGGCAAACAGTGAATCTGTGGCATCTTACTACACTGATAGACAGTGACTGCAATTGGGTATGGGTGGGACTTGATAATATGGGTAAATGTAGTAACCACATAGTTTTTTCATGTGAAACCTTCATAAGCGTGTATATCAATAATACCTTAATAAAATAAAATAAAATAATTTAGGACCTTTAATCTCTTGAGTATAAGAATGAGCATCTTTTTCCTGGACATATCTCCTCAGGCAAGGGAAACAAAATAAAAAATGAACAAGTGAGAATAACATCAAACTAAAAAGCTTCTGTACAGCAAAGGACACCATCAGCAGAACAAAAAGGCATCCTACAGTATGGGAGAATATATTCATAAATGTCTCATCTGATAAGGGGTTAACATCCAAAATATATAAAGAACTCACATGCCTCAACACCCAAAAAACGAATAACCCGATTAAAAAATAGGCTGAGGACCTGAACAGACACTTCTCCAAAGAAGAAATACAAATGGCCAACAGGCACATGAAAAGAGGCTCCATATCGCTAATTATCAGGGAAATGCAAATTAAAACCACAGTGAGATACCACCTCACACCAGTCAGGATGGCCAACATCCAAAAGACAAGAAATAACAAATGCTGGTGAGGATGCACAGAAAGGGGAACAACTCTCCTACACTGCTGGTGGGAATGTAAGCTAGTTCAACCACTGTGGAAAGCAAAATGGAGGTTCCTCAAAAAACTAAAAATAGAAATACCATTAGACCCAGTAATTCCACTCCTAGGAATTTCCCTGAAGAAAACAAAATTCCTGATTCAAAAAGACATATGCACCCCTATGTTTATCACTGCACTATTTGCAATAGCCAAGATGGAAGCAACCTAAGTGTCCATCATAGATGAATGGATAAGAAGATATGGTACATATACACAATGGAATATTACTCAGCCATAAAAAGAATTCTTCCCATTTGCAACAACATGGATGGAGCTAGAGGTTATTAGGCTCAATGAAGTAAGGTAGGCCGAGAAAGACTAGTACCAAATGACTTCACTCATTTGTGGAGTATAAAAACAAAGCAAAACAGAAGGAACAAAATAGCTGTAGACTCATAGACACCGAGAAGGGACAAGTGGTTAACAAGGAGAAGGGGTTGAGTAGGGTGGGGGGAAGGGAGAAGGGGATAAAGGGGCACAATAATTTGCAATCACAATATAAGTTGGTCATGGGGATGGTAGTACAACATGGAGAATACAGTTAATGATTCTGTAACATCTACGTTGATAAATAGTGATCACACTAGAGGGGGTGAGGATTTAATAATATGGGTAACTGTTGAACCACTGTTGTGTATTTGAAACCAACATAAGATTGTGTATCAATGATGCTTTAGTAATAAAGAATTTAGGATGTTTATAAATTATAGAAAGTATTTTGATCTTATCCTAAGGCAGTAATAAAATGTAGTTATTAGAATGTTTTCAGCTGCAAGTAGTAATAAAAAAAAACTTAACTGAAAGTGATGTAAACAAGGAAAACTTACTAAAATTTCACATAATGAGAAGTGACCACTGGATCGGTTCCTCTTTCACTCTGCCATTCTCAATATGTGTGATGCTTCCTATGGTCCCAGGGTATCTCCCCTTACAGTCACCAAACAGCTACAATACCAAGCGTCCCAACCTTGCACAGTTGTGTTAAACGGCCTGGGAAAGAAAGGTAGGTGGAGTCTGCGTTACCAGGGAGAGAGTCTTTCCCAGAAGCCTCTAGCAGAACTCATGCCCCTTATTGGCCAGAGCCAGATCACATGGGAACCCTAACTCACGGAATGCTGGGACAGGGAGTATCTGTTATTTTCATCCTTTGTGACGGGAAGTGGCTTCTATCTGCAAGGAAGAATAATGGTCATCGGGGAGCAAACCAACAATGTTCTCCACATTTGAAGGGTTTTGAGCAAAGAAGTGATGTGATGAGGCGGACATGATGTAGCTCTCTCTTTCTCTGGGTCTTGCTGCTTTCACTTTGCTATGCATTACCTCCCTCTTCCACTCTCAGCCTCCACTTTTCCATCTACTTGCCCCACTTTCTTTTTTCCAAGCACAATAAGCTCATTTTCTATAACATCTTTAAGCTTTGATGACACTTTAACGCTGATGTAATTATCTGAGACAATTATATCTATGACGTTTGACATGAATACCTCAGAAAGTGCCTAAGTTGATCTAAAAAATGTTCTAAGCCAACTAATATTTGCGCTTTCAAGTATGCTCAGGTGTGCTTGGTATTGCCACTGGTATGTTAACCAAAACTTACTTCATTTCCATTAGTAACATAAGAAAATGACACATTCACTTAAACTGCGTGCCTGGCACACAGTCAATAAATATTTAGAATGAATAGCTTTTAAGTAAATAATAGTCTCTTATCCACATCTTCATCACCTTTTTTTTTTAAGAGAGCAAGCCTATGAATTTTGTTGGGATATTCATTGACTTTTAAAGACTAGTGACATAACCTCATCTGACACTTCCTTTATATCTTTATGCCTATTTAAAACATGTGAAAATCATTACAGGCAGACTTGACTAGACGTTCCTTTTCTTAACCATGATGCAAATCCACCGAATTGTCTTTGAAGTTTGATGCCGCATCAGTTAAGCATTCTAGAAAGTGCTTTTTTTGAAGAACGTTATTTGTTTGGAAACTGTCTGGAATTTATTTCATGAGCGCTGATCTTGATTTCTGGCTGCCCAGAGATCATCAGACTTGCTGTCACGGATTCTAGGCTACAACCTCTAACCTCGCTGGATTCAATGAAATTTGTCTACCCATTCAACGTCAATCTGAACTGAATGGCCGCTAGTCAGAAATGCGAAGGAGTGTATTCATGGAGATTTAGGAAATTCTGCACTTGAGCTTCTGCAACACAATCACTAACACACACTGTAAGCCCTTGATATGCCCAATAAAACTTCGGTTTTATTTAATCACTATTTTGTTTAGAATTGAGTACTTTATACTATTATTGAATGAATGAGCATTTTGAGCTGTACATGATAAACTATGAACAATGGTTTGAGATCATGGAGTTACTGATTACTGGTGATTTGTGTTTTTCTGAATGAGACAGGTGTCATGGGAACTGCAGCACATTTAGAGATAGGGCATCTGTGTTGAACCCAAGCTCTGCCACTTACAAGTATCAAGTTTGGGAAAGGCACTTTATCTTGCTTAGATGTGGTTTCCTTATTTATAAAATCAGACTAGTGATCACGGCTTACCTCCTGCTCAGAGTGCCGTCAAAGCCATATGAGAGAATGTATATATTTATTTTAACAGAATTACAAACATAAGTTGGGACATAAGTTGCCAGTTCATAACCATCTTGACTGATATGCTCGCACATGACCACATGAAATCAATTTGCCATGAGCAATGTTTCTACAGTCTGCTATGTAATGCCAAAATAGTGCCTACCTCCCTGCAGATTAACTCAGCTAAGGGCATGGTGTGCCTCTCCCATCTTTATGATGAAATACAAACTTGCTATTAAAAGGTGTATCCTTTATTTGAAAAGGTTGGGTAGGATGATTCTTAAAAAAAAAAAAGAGAGAAATGTTCCAGATGGTAAAAATTTAGGTCTGAAGCCCATTCTGAGAATATCCTTGGGCTCTAGGCCCACAGTACTATATGTGTGTATATATGTGTGTGTGTGTGTGTGTGTGTGTTTTCAGTACCATTTTTTTATTGGATTTTGAACTGCATGCAATTTCTTCGCTTTAAATTCTTGCTTTTCACCATGTAGTTGTTTGTGATGGGGCAATAATCACAGTGACCTTAGTAGAGCTGCCTCCTGTTCTGATCAATATCTGTTATATTTTTGTTAATTAACACAAATGTAACGTGCTGAAATATTTTCACTAAAGGCCTGTGCAAGACATATTGATGTTTTACAGCCACGTGAGCCTTTTTTCCCCTTTCATTCAGCAGCTTTTCTTTCATTCAGTTAGCACAAAGAAAGGGTTATTTGAATGCTCTGTCCTGTTCCTAAACTATAAATCTGGCACTTTCCTGGCTTTCCTGTTTATGATATTTTTTTTCTTTTGAAATGACTTCCAACTTGCAGAAAAATTGCAAAAATAGGACAAGGAAATCCCATATGCTTCACCCAGAGATCAAGTTTCACCGTCTCAATACTTAATGTCCTTTAAAGGAAAAGGAACTGGTCCTGGGTCACACGTTGTTAGTGTTACCGCTATTGTTATACTGTTAATGTCTCCCAGTTTCCTTCCATCTGGAGCAGCTCCTGGGTCACCTGGAAGAAGAGTCCTCAGCCGAATGTCTGGCGTTTCCGTCCGCGTGACCACATGAAGCTTACTAGCCTAGAAGTGGCGCTGGGTTTTCCTCACTGCGTTCCCGTCAGCGTGTGCTGTCAGTTCGTCCCAAAAGGTTAATAGTGTCCAATGGTAAAGTTATTCTTGTCCCTATTGGAATTAATCACTGTTTTGTGGGGAGGAGCCTGGAGGCTGTCCTCTCATCCACCTTTCACTTTACAGTTTTAGCATCCATCGATGTTTCCTGCCTGAATTCAGTATTGATGTAATGATTGACAGGTGGTAATTTTCTAACTCCATCAATCCTTTTAAGCTTATGGGTTGGCTTTCTACTTTAAGGAAGAGTTCTGTCTTCTCCCATGTATTTATTCACATGTCCATTTCTATCAGTGTAGATTAATAGATATGTAGTCTATTCAGCGGTGTATAATCAGTTACTGTCATTTTTTATTTTGATGCTCAGATTATCCCAGATTGGGCCCAGATTCAGTTCTCCATTTGATCTGAGTCCTATGCCCTTTTGGTATGTCCCATCTGTCTATGAGCACTTCCTTACTTTATATTGCAAGAAGATGTTACCAATTCTTCACTTCCAGACCTGGAATCAGCCATTTCTACCAGGAGCCCTTCTAGTGGAGAATGGGATGTAGATACCAAGATGTGGGCATTAGATGTGCTCATTGCTACAGGTTCACTCAGTGGACAGAGCTAGGGAATATACAAATGTGTGCACACACACTTTTTTTGTGTAAAGATATATAATATACATAAATGTGTACATATATAAATGTGTGTGTAAGAGAGTCATGTTTGCCATAGTTTCTACCTGAGAGAAGGTATTAAAAATTCATAGACCACATAACAATATTGGGGCAGGGGCACAGTCAGGTCAGTAGAGCTTAGGAGTAGGTCTATGTCCACACCCCACTTTTTTTTTTCCAATTTCAGCTTTATTGAGGTATAATTGACATGTAAAATTGTAAGACATTTAAAGTGTACATTGTGGTGACTTGATACATGTATATATTACGAAAGGATTCCCTGATTCCCACACCTAGTTAATTAACACACTCATCACCTCACATATTTACATTTTAATTTTTAATTTTTTTTTTGCTAGAACATTAAGTTTTATTCTCTTACCAAATTTCAATTATACAGGACAGTGTTATTAACTATAGTCACCATGTTTTACATTAGAACCTCAGACCTTGTTCATCTTGTAGCTGAAAGTTTGCGCTCTTCGACGAACCTCTCCCTGTCTTCTCCCACCCCCAGTCCCTGGCAACCACATTTTTATTCTTTGTTTCTATGAGTATTTTTGTTGTTTTGCTTTAGATTCCACATAGTGATACCATGAAGTATTTGTTTTTCTTTCTCTGGCTTATTTCACTTAACATAATGTCCTCAGAGCCCATCTGTGTCGTCACAAGTGGCACAATTTCCTTCTTTCTTATGACTAATATTCCACTGTATATATAAACCACATCTTCTACACCCATTCATGTGTTCTCAGACATCCAAGTTGTTTTCCTATCTTGGCTGTTATGAATGATGCTTCAGTGAACATTGGAAGGCAGAGATCTCTTCAATATCCTGTTTCTATTTCCACTGGATATATACCCAGTAGTAGGATTGCTGGGTCATATGGCAGTTCTATTTTTGATGTTTTGAGTGTGTTCACCCCTTTGATCATATATGATCCACACCAGCTTGGAGGTCTCAGTTGTAAGAACAAATCCCAACTACAGCAGAGGGATGGAAGCAGTGGAGGTAACATCAAAATAATGTTTAACACTGTCAATAAAATGACTAGTCTTTTGCAATGGGGTATGTGGTAGGGACTTGATAATAGGGGAAGTCTAGTAACCATAATGTAGCTCATGTAAAATTGTACATTAATAACAGCAAAATTAAAAAAAAATGACTAGTCTTTGATGGGTCACTGCCTCTTGGAGTCCTAAAACTTTCATCTCACCGTGATTTTAAAAATCAGGGAAACTAACCAATTTAATATTCACTTTCTTTAAACTTTTATGTGCTGCCTGCTTTTTAAAACTGAGTATGTGCTACATTTCCAATCAGAAAAAAAAGCTTTCATTTTGGAATTAAAGAAAAGAATATCTTAAGGATGCTAAAAACTCAATAGGAGAGAAACTCAGTCTAAAATGGGCTAAGGATTTGAACAGATGCATCAGCAAGGAAGATACATGAATGGTGACTAAGCCCATGAAAAAATGCTTGTCAGTCACTGGGAAAACGCAAATCAAAACCACAATGAGCTACAACTACACACCTATCAGAATGGCTACAGTTTTTAAAACTGATACTAGTAAGTACTGATGAAGATGTGGAGCAACTGGAACTTCATGCATTGCTGTTTGGAAAACAGTTCCACAGCTTCTTATAAATGTACCACACAACTCAGCAATCCTACTTTCAGGTATCTAACCAAGTGACATAAAAACTTACATTGCCAGGAAACCTAACAGCTTTAGGTATAACTTCTAAGACCGGATATAACCCAAGTGTTCTCCAACTGACAGATGGATAAACACTCTGAGATATATTCATGTAACTAAATATTAGTCAGCAGCAAAAAGGGGACAAACTACTGATCTTCTCAACAACATAAATGAATTTCAAATGCATTTTGCTAAGCAAAAGGAGCCAGACTCAAAAAGGCTACATAGTGTATGATTCCATTTATAAGGGATCCTGGAATAAGGACAGAAAACTTCAGTGGTTACCAGGGGCTGTGGACAGAGGGCGGGATGCCAGGGAATTTTGGGGAGGGAGGAGAGTAATAGAAATGTGATGGTACTTACACAATTATGCCTCTGTTTTTAGACTTTAAATTTTTTTTAATTTAAATTTAATTAACTTGATTAATTAAATTTAAATTTTTAATTGAAATGTAATTGACATACTATTGTGTAAGCTTAACGTGTTTAAGGTAACTGTCTTTTAAAACTCATAGAATTATACTCTAAAAACGTGACTTTTCCTGCACGTCAATTAATAATAATTATTATTATTATTATATTTTCATTCAGGTTTCCCCAAACAGTTCCTGATAGAGAAGGCTTTAGGTACAAGCAGTTTATCAACAAGGAAGTACAGTGAAGGAATGGGGAAGTGTGGGGAGGAGGGGGAGAGGGTGCCAAAGGGCAGACTACTGCTCATTCTCACTGGGGGCCCCTGGAGACACAATAGCCATTCATGTGAACCCCTTGGGTTCATATCTTTGGGGTCCCTCCTTCTTCTGTTTTTCAGCTCATTCTCCATGGTGCTGTGGAGCCAGATCCCATGTATTTATTTTTGACATAAATGTAGAAGGCGTCTGACAGGATCACACCTGGTTGGGGATCAGGGCATCCTGCACCTCAGGAACATCGCCATGTGGGGGCAAACTCAGAGGCAAATATTTCTCAAATTCCTGTTGTGCTGGTTTGATGATACTTCCATGGGAGAAAGCGTAGGCAGATGTCAGCTAGACTCATGAGGTTGCAGGTGACAGAACCTGGGTGACAGCCAGTCCAAGCACCTGACTCAAGATGGGATTTATTGACTCTTGGAATCCAAAAAAGGCTTGAAACATCAAGATGAGGGAGCATGAAGAAACCTGAAGGTCTCGGACACGACTGGAAGCAGGGTCTTAAATGTGGCAGCTTCCCCCTGTCAACTCAAACTTCTTGCAGACCAGCTTTCTCCACATCAGGAGATATGTAGAAATATTTTATAATTAAATTATTTTTACACGCCTGTTGTGTTTTGGACCTGGCTCATAGGTGGTGGTGTGATGCAAAGACTGCTGGGCCATCAGGAGTTTGGAAAACCTGGTGTTCAGACCCAAGTGTACGACTCACTCATCCTGGGACTTGTGCAAATCACTTCACTTCTTGGTATCCAAGCTCGCTCACCTGGGATTGACAAGCCAGCATTTCCTGACTGTGTCCTGCTAGTTCTAAGGCATGTTAATAGATATTTTCTGTCAACAAAACATCTCTGTGGCCAGATTCATTTGGGGAACTGTCTGTGCCACAACAGTAAGAGGGGTTTCCAATAGCAAGACCTATACACCAGTCTTGAATACACAAGTGTGAGCTGCAAATCTCCAAGAGAGGAATACAGAATTTTCTCGAATAGCTTACAACAGAAACATGTGTATCTGTGTGTGTGTACAGCGGCTCTTAGAAGGTTTGGGAAATCCTGGAATAGCTGCTTTCTAAGATCTCCTTCAACCTAACCATCAATAAATCAGTAATTCTCAGATAACACTGCAGGATGTATGGTGAATTGTTAGGAAAGAGATGGGAGCTGGGCACCCACACAGAAATTATTACGATGGTCTAGGCATGGGAGCTTGCTGACTTTAATAACAGTGTAGTAACATGGATGGGAAGGGAAGGGCACAGTCAGGAAATATTGCTAAGGAACAGGGAAGCTGGACTGAGCCCAAGGCCACCCCTTGCCTGGTTAAACTCTGCACATGGATGCTAGTCAAGCAGAACCACAGCCGTTGCTGCTGCAGTGATCACTGAGCCACCCTAAACCTAACTGTGGCTTTGCAGCACATGGAATACTTTTAAAATAAGAAGGCTCTTAGAGTTCACCAGGTCCACTTCTTGCATTTGCATGTGACCATACTGTGCTCCAGAGTTCACATGACTTCCCCAAGGTCACACAGCTCTGTTGAGTCAAGAGCCAAACAGCTCAGACATCCTGATGCCCAGACCAACCTCTACACCATATACCCTGACATCTGAATATGTGCCTCACCACCGACTCAACCTAGTTTTCATTCACTTCAATTTCAATAGTGATTTGTGCCATAAGCATCTATAAAGCAAGCTGGGTGTAATGAATGCAGGTGTCTCGGAACCAAGGGAAGATGATGGCTGTTTTCACCTAGACTGTGAACGTTTCATCTGCCACTGTGAACGTTTGGGAAGGTGGGTGCTACAAGGAGAATCTGCCAGAACTGCTCCTACTTGAGAAAACACTGGTGTCATGCCTGGGTATAATATTGTGTGTTTTCCAGAAATTCTTTCATATATTTTATATCATTTGATTCTCACAACCCTGGGAGGAAATTGTTATTTTCATTTTAAATAAGAAATGTATCTCTTCTAGGGTGAATAATGAACTAGTAACAGAAACAAAACCTGAATCCAGGTTTCTTTCTTTTTATTCCAAGACTCTTTCCATTAAATCACACTTGAATGTCAATGTATTAGTCAGTCTACCTTCTTGAGTCAAAATAATGGCTAATCAAAAAGTTCAAATGGGCATATGTTCTGTGAATAGTTAACAGGTACTGGTTGAGATCCACAGATTTTTAGAATCCCTGATTATCTTCAGTGGTAGCCAGACAAAACCGTGGGGTTTGGAAATACACAGACATTCAAGAAGTTACCATATAGGATACTTACTGTTTAGTCCCATCGTTGGGCAATCCTTGAGTTCCCATTTCAGATTTCCTGGAGTGTTTGGTGTATTTTATTAAGCAGAATGTCATGCTGCAATCTTCCTACCCCAGACCTTACACAGTAATGGTACCAAGATAACACTAATTTTTAAAATGTGGTGTAAAACTTTCTATTAGGAACAGGTAGTGAAGATCCATTTTTTCCCCACTCCTCGCCACTAAGCACAGTTGTAAACCCTGGAAATAGCATTAGAGATAACCATCAGAGATATCTAAAAGGTGGTAAGGAGAAAGTGAGCTAGTCTGGGAGCCTGGAGCTGGAGGAACAGCGGCAAGGAATCTTGCATTTGCCCTGCCTCAGAAGAAAAGCCAGACCCGGGATTCTCTGACCCCTGGGCTAGTCACGGAAGGCAGCCCAGGTAGGCTCATTCCTCCTCCTGACTGAACTAGAATCCTCCTGACATTAGATGATCCTGACCCAACCGGTGAAGGGGCTTGATCTGGAGCCACACCAAAAATAAGTGGTCAGGGCAAGCATTCTTATTCCGATAGGCCTGAGAATCCCCTTTCTGCCAAGAGGTACCACAGGACTGGCAAGAGAGATCCGGCTGAGACAGGCAGGCAAGCAGATGGGCCCAGGGAATCCCTGTCCCTGTGGTCCCCAGAACCCTCCTCCCCCGTCCAGAGTCACCAAGTGTTATGGAGTCAATGTTTGCATACTGAAGCCCTAACACCCAGTGTGGCCGTATTTGGAGATGGGGCCTCTAAGGAAGCAATTAAGGATAAAAGAGGTCATAAGGGTGGGGCCCAGATTTAATAGGATTAGTGTCCTTGTGAGGATAGACCCTGGAGCCCCCTGTGTGTGTGTGTGTGTGTGTGTGTGTGTGTGTGTGCGCGCGTGTGTTTCATCAGAGGAAAGGCCACGTGAGGCCCTGAGGAGAGGACTTTGGCTACAAGGTGGAAAGAGAGGACCCCTTAGAAATGGAGTTTTCAGCATCTTGATCGTGGCCTTGTAGCCCCCGTATTGGTCCTTACAGTTCTGGGGCCTACAAGTCCAAGATGAAGGCACCAGCATGGTTGCATTTGGGTGAGGACACTCTTCCTGGCTCACAGCTGGTTCCTTCTCCCCGTGGCCTCCCGTGGGGGAAGGGACGTGGGTCTCTGTGGGTCTCTTTTATAAGAACACTGATCCCATGCGTGAGGGCTCTGCCCTCATGACCTAAGCAATTTCCAAAGGCCCCACCTCCAAATACCATCATCTTTGGAGGTTGGGATCTCAACATACAGATTTTGGGGAAGACACAAATATTCAGACTATAGTACTTCCAGAACTGAGAAAATACATTTTGGTTGTTTGAGCCAAGCAGTTGGTGGTTCTTCGTTATGGCGGCCCAAGCAGACAAAGATCCCAGGTCAGGACACCATGGCAGGAGGAATCCAACTACTGCCAGTGGGCAGGTTCGGGAAGCCTCCTTTTCCCCGCAGGCCGACACTCTCTTCCTCTGATCAAAGAGTCTGGGAAGCTAGGGGGAAACTGGTAGGAGCATCTTCTCACACCTCTCCCTCGGTGAGAGGTACCCTGCGGCCAGCCCTGGGGAAATGAAACTGCTTCTTCCCCTCTCAGGAAGCGCCAAATAGACAAATCAAGCTGGCCAGAATACCACTGCCAATTCTCAGGAAATTAAACTGTCACTGGAACCCCAGGCCAGAAATGAATGCCAAGACCCATGTGCTAAACCTAAACAGGGTGACTGTTTGTTAAAATAAATAAAATAGATCATTTAAATCATCCCTTACATAATAGAAGTATTATTATGAGTCCTTTACATAACAGACAAAATATCCAGAATATAATTTCAAATTACTTGTCATACCAAGAACAATAAAAATCACAAGTTGAATGAGACAAGATAAACAACTGATGCCAACACCAAGTTCAGTGAAATGTTAGTAACAGCTGGCATAGATTTGAAAGCAGCCATATAAAACTGCCTCAACAATCAATTACAAATTCTCTCTAGATAAATAGAGACAATAGAATATCTCAGCAAAGAAACAGAACTTATTTTTAAAAACCCAACTGTTAAATTATGGAACTGAAAAATACAATAACAGGGAAAAACAAACAAACAAACCCAACCTTGCTAGATCGGCTTGTAAGGGAGTGGAGATGACAAAGGATAGAATCAGTGAATATGAGAGCAAAACAATAGAATTCATCCAATCTGAACAACAGCAATAAAATAGATGAAAAAAAAAAAGGAAGAGTGCCGCGGGGATCTGTGGAACAATAACAAAAGATCCAACATTCATATTGTTGAGCTCTAGAATGAGAGGAGAAAGAGAGCAGGTTAAAAGAGTATTTTAAGAAACATTGGCTGAAACTTCCCAAATGTGAACAATGATACAGCCTACATATTTAAGAAGCTAAGTAAATCTCAAACAGGATAAAGCCAAAGAAGTCTATGCCAAGACACGTCGCAATTAGACTTTGAACACTAAAAACAAAGAAAAGATCTTGAAAGCAGCCAGAGAGAGAGAAAAAAAGTATTATCTACAGGGGAACCCCCACTGAACGGACAGCAGCTTCTCATCTGAAATGACAGAGCCCAAAAGAAAGGGGCACAGCGATTTTCAAGTGCCAGAAGACATGCCAGCCAAGAAATCTACATCTGGTGAAATTCTCCTTTAGGAACAGTTGGGAAATAAAAAATTCTAAGACAAGGGCACACAGAAATATGTGTTCCTGGCAGAACCACTCTTAAAAACTGGCTAAAGGAAGTTCTCCAAACAGAAAAGAAAGGATGAAAAAAGGAATCTTGGGCATAAGGAAAAAGGGACAATGAAAAGAACAGACATATGGGTATATGCAACAGTCCTTTTCCTCCAGTGTTCTATACATTATGTTTGATGATTGAAAAACATAACACCACACTCAAAGCGATGATATTTCAAAGAGGGGAAAGTAAAGGGACCTAAATGGAACTCAGGTTTTCCACACTTCACTCAAACTGTTAAAGTGTTGGTACTAGTTGATTGTTACAGTCATACACATATATTGTAAAACTCAGAGCAAGAACTACAAAACTATACAAAGAGATATACTCAAAAACACTACAAATAAATCAAAAGGGAATCCTAAAAAAATATTCAAGTAACTTGCAGGAAGATAAGAAAAGAGAAACTGGGGAAGAGAACTAGAGGAAAGAAATAGAAAAAGAAACAATAAAACAGAAAACTTAAGCAGTAACATAAAAAACAGCCTTACATGTAATAGTCTAACTACACCATTCAAAAGACAGATCAGCAGATTGGATTAAAAAAAAAAGCACAACACAACTATATGCTTCTAAAAAAAACAAAAACAAAAAACTCACTCCAAATTTAACAATGCAGGGAGGTCAAAAGTAAAAGGATGGGAAAAGATGAATCATGCAACCATTAATCAAAAAAAGCAGAAATGATTCTAATATCTGATAACATAGACTTCAGACAAATCAAGACCAGAGACAAAGGGGGAATTCCATAAGGATAAAAGGATCAGTGCTCCGGAGAAGACATAATTATTGTAAATGTGTATGGACCAAACAACAGAGCCTTAAAGTAAATGAAGGAAAAACTGGTAAAAGCTGGACTGAAAAACTGGACTGAAAACAGAGACAGACAAATCCACAGTTACAGCAGGGCACCTCAACACTCCCCTCTCAGCAACTGATACAACTATGAGACAGACACAGAATGTGCAAGGATATAGCAGATCTGAACACCCCCATCAGCCAGCAGGACTTAGCTGGCAGCTATAGAACATTTCACATGACAACAAGGGAATATGCAATTTTTCTTCCAACCCGTGGAACACTCACCAATGTTAGATGATCCCCTGGATATAAAACAAACTTCAACAAATTTAAAATAATTGAAATCACACAGTGTATTCTCTGGCCATAATGTAATCAAACTATATAAATCGATAAGAGAAGGATGGCAGCAAAATATATGTAGAATAATTCCCAGTAATTCATACAGATATTCTGCCTTCAAGGAGAGGGAGCATTACTCCGCACTCTCTAAGCGGGGGCTGCGCATGCGACTTCCTTCCAGATGATACAGAATGGAAAGGAAGGAGTGATTTTACAGTGGAGAGGCCTGACAATACCTCAGCCACTGATCAAGGTCAGTATCAACAGTGATAAGTCATGTTGATAGTATGTGTCTTTGATATGATGTGATATATGAGAGGTACAGACCACTTGACCTTTGTGGTCTTCCTCCTCAAAACTCATAACCTCAACCTAAGTGTGAGAAAATCATCAGACAAAAATTCTGCAAAACACCTGATCAGTACTCCTCAGAACTGTTAGGCTCATCAAAAATAAAAAAAACTTAGAGAAACTGTCACAGTCAAGAGGAGCCTAAGGAGACTTGACAACTAAATGCAGTGCAGTGCCTGTATGGGATCCTGGAACAGAAAGAGGATATAGGTGAAAACTAAGAAAATTTTAATAAAGTATGGACTTTAGTTGATAATAATGTATCAATGTTGTTCATCAATTATAGAGAATGCACCATATTAATTTAAGGTGTTAATGATAGAGAAAACTGGGTACAGGCTATACGGGAATTCTGTAACATCTCACATTTCCCAAAAGTGTAAAGTATTCTAAAAAGAAATGAAGTCTATTTTTTAAAAACTGCCCCGTCCCCCCAAAAAAGTCTTCAGGGTCAGAGAGTTTCACTGGAGAATTCTACCAAACACTCATGAAGAATTGATGCCAATTTTACACCATCTCTTCCAGGAAATAGAAAAGGAGAGAACGCTTTCCAACTAATGTTATGAAACCAGTAGTACCCTTATAACAAAACCACGCAAAGATGTACAAAAAAAAGAATGCAACAGACCAACATCTCTCATAGCAAGAATTATGAACCATGACCAAGTCGGATTTACTCTAGGTATATACCAGGCTAGTTCAACATTCAAATATCAATCAATATAATCCACCATATCAACAAGCTGAAAAAGAAAAATCATATTATCATGTCAATTTGACATTGAAACATTTGGTAAAATCTCACATTTGTTTCATAATAAAACACAGTAAATTAGAAATAGAAGGGTTACACCTAAACTTGATAAATAGCATCTACAAAACTAGAGGTAACATACTTAATGATGAAAGAATGAATATTTCCCCACTAAGATCAGGACAAGGCAAAGAAGTTTGCTCTCACTAACTATTACCCAACATAATACTCTAAGTTCTAGCCACTGCAATAGGCAAGAAAAGGAAAGAAAATGCAAACAGATGAGAAAGGAGGATATAAAACTATCCTTATATTGCAGATAACATGATTGTCTATGTAAAAAATCCCAAAAAGTCTACAAAAAATCTCTTAGAACTAATAAGTGAGTTTACAAAGGATTTAGGCCATAAGACCAACTCACAAAAAATGATCACATTTCTATTCTACAATGAACATACAGAAATGGAAAGTAAAACATAATGCCACTTAAAACCACGCAAGCAAAATATTTAGATATATGTATAACATGATTTGTATGCTGAAAATTACAAACTTCAATGAAAGAAATCAAACACCTAAATAAGTGGAGACACACACCATGGTTATGGATGTGTAGATCCTACATGATAAAGTATCATCAATTCTCCCTAAGTTAACCTATAGATTTAATCCAATTCCTACCAAAATTCCAGCAGGGTTTTTTTGTATACACAGACAAGCTTATTCTAAAATTTTATAGAAAGACCTGGGTCCTAGAAAAGCTAAATCTTGACAAAGAACAAAATGGGAAGAATCATTCTACCCAGAATTAAGGCTTGGTATATAGCTGCACTAATCAAGACAGTGAGTGGAGTATTGGTGGAAAGATAGACACATACAGCAATGGAACAGAATAAAGATTCCAGAAACAGATCTATAGAAATATGCTCAATTGATTTTTTAAAATAAAGGTAGAAGAGCAATTCAATGGAGGGAGGATAAACAGCCTTTTCAGAAAATGACACTGGAAGGGTCGGCCATCCACAGACAAAAAAGTAAATCTTGACCTAAACCTATACAAAAATTGATTAAAAATGGATCATTGATTTAATGTAAAATGTAAAACTATATGATTTTTAGATATAAAACACGAGAAAACCTTCATGATCTAGGGCTAGGCAAAGAGTTCTTAAACTTGGCGTAAAAGCATGATCCATAGAAGAAAAAAAAACAAACTAGACTTCATCAAAATTAAAAACATTCCAGTTGTGTATTAAGATTTGTGCAGTTTGTTTTATGCAACTCAATAAAAATTAAAATAAAATAAAGCAAAAATACTTTCTCTGTAAAAGCCCTGTTAAGAGGATGAAAAGACAAGCTACAGTCTGGGATGAATATTTGCAAACCACGTATGTGACAAAGGACTAGTATCTGGAATACATAAAGAATCTCAAAATAAAAAAAAGAATCCACAGAACTCAACAGTAAAAAAACAAGCCAATTAGAAAATGTGCAAAAGACTTCACAAACAGATATTTCAATGATGAGAATATACAGACGGTAAACATATGAAACATCATTAGCCCACAGGGAAATGCAAATTAAAAACCACAATGGGCTATCACTGCACACCTATCAGAATGACCAAAATTAGCAAGTCTCAACAATAAATGTTTGTGATGATATAGAGAAACTGGATCACTCATATATTGCTGGTGGGGATATAAAGGAGTACAGCCACAATTTGGCAGTTTCTTATAATATTAAATATGCATTTACCTTATGACCCAGCAATTGTACTCTTGGGCATTTATCCCAGCAAAATGAAAACTTGCATTCTCACAAAAACTTGTACATGAATGTTCACTGGAAACTTATTTGAAACAGCCAAGACTGGAATCAGCCTAGATGTTCCACAACAGGTTAATGGTCAGATAAATTGTGAAACATCCATATTGTGGAGTAATACTCAGTCACAAAATGGAAGGAACTGCTGAGATCCCTGACAACTTGGATGAATCTCCAGGGAATTATACTGAGTACAAAAAGCCAGTTCTAAAAGGACACATACTATATGATTCCATGTATGTAACTTTTTAAATGACAAAACTGATGCCAGGGTAAGGGACTTGGGGCTGGGTGGGGCAGGAAGGAGGTGGATATGGTTTAAAGGGGCAGCACCAGGGGGGGGGTTCCTTATGGTGTTGGAATATTCAATATCTTGACTCCAGTAGTGGATACATGGGCCTATGCAGGTGATTATACAGAACTTACCAAACATTCACATATACACACCAATGAGAATCAGAAACACCAGGGAAACCTGAATAAGATCAGTGGATACTAGCCATGTCAATAACCTGGTTGTGATACTATACTATAGTTCTCCAAAGTGTTACCATTAGGGGAAACTGGATAAAGTGTAAGGAGTCTCTCAGCATTATTTCTTACAGCCCCATGTCAACCTACAATTACCTCAACCAATATTTCAATTAAAAAAAATGTGCAAATACCTAGATGCTCTCTGTGATCAGTAGCAACAAGGGTGGTTTTGCAATTGTTTAGAAGGGTAAGTGACAGCACTGTGTATAAAAGGCAGAGAAAGGAATGTGGAGAAAACAATTAAGAAAAACAAGGAAGAGAGAAGCTATACGAAATGTCTGTTAGCATCTCTGTATTCTGGAAGTATGGATAACAGGCTAAGTTGTTGAGAGTACTGAAATTCCCTCTTTATGCACTGTCTATATTTGATTTCTGATTCTTCAAGCAGCTGACCTACTGGTAGTAGAGAGGTATGGAGCTCTGAATGCATCTGGATCAAATTTGATGGAATTCTCTCCAATTTAAGATGGGTATATCTCATTTCCCTGACTTTCAACGTACAACTCAGGCAGTTTTAAACATTTCTGGCAATGATTAATTTACTTTTGATTCATTATATGCAATCCTGTAATCACAGGTTTTTTCCCCCAATCTTTGGCCTTTGTGCATCTTGACAAAAACAGTTTATCTTGAAAATTGTCTAGTGTTTTGTAAATGTACCCATATAAGTCACGGTTAAAAAGCAATGCCTCCTAATTTTCATCTTCCTTGTCAGGGACCAGTCGTTTGCCAAAAATTATTGTTTGATGTCCCTGAATCTCTGGTTTCTACTTCTGAAATTATATTAAAGACCAATGGTTGGAGGCTAATTAGAAATAGCTCTGTAGCAAAGTGATTCACCAAGTCAGCTGCATCTCCTGATCTATGGCTCTTGTAAAATATCTGATGCTAGGTCATACCCCATGCTTAATAACAATCTAATTTCATCCCATTAACAATGCCATGAGGGAGGTTACTGTCATCCTAATTTTATAGCTAAAGAGACTGAGGTACCCAAAGGATAAATGACTCTCCCACAGACACGTCTAAAGGGTTGGTGTCTGACTATCTTTTAGTTTATAAAACAAACAACTCTCCATAGTACCAGGTTTGGGGACCTCTAGGTTAAAAACTGCCGGAGACACTTCCAAGCTGATGGAGGTGCCTTCCTGCTGACTGACCCAGTTGTCCTGAAATAGGTACCATCCACTGTGGTTAAGTGTTTCATATATACTTTATCCTTACAACTGACCTTCAGGGTAAATATTATTTTCCTTATATGATAGA
This sequence comes from Smutsia gigantea, assembly GCA_032199065.1. Lineage (NCBI taxonomy): Eukaryota > Metazoa > Chordata > Mammalia > Pholidota > Manidae > Smutsia > Smutsia gigantea. Next base: position 26,471 of record JAVSCE010006749.1, read on the forward strand.
TAAAGAAACAGAGGCTCGGAGAAGACAAGCCGCCCTAGGGCACTCTCGGCTCATAAGTGGCAGAGGCAGGATTTAAACTCTGAAGCCCAAACTATTAAAATCAATGCCTCTTCCATTAAAAGTCCACCAGTCAATCCTGATCAACTGGTTAGAGCACCTGCTCTGAGGTATCAGCAAAGAAGTGTTCCCCAGAGGGGTTTTGCAATCTTTAAAGCAGAGCCATAAACATGATTAGCCTTCCAGACTCCAGGGAAAAAATGCAGTGGTAGAACCTCAGACTCTGTGGTAAATCTAAAGGAAAGATCTCGAGGGGGCGAGGAGGTCTCCTCAGCTCCTTCTCAGCTTACAGCACCTCTGTGGAAATGCAGCCTGTGGGGACCCACCCACCCTATCCCGCAGAGCTGCCCTCTGCGGAGCTGGCCCTATCATCATCTTTCCAGCTTCCCCAGAGCCTGTCCTTTTCCTTCCTTGGATCCACCATAAAACTGCCATGTGCCATGTGGAGAAGCTTCTTAAAAAAAAATAGCCTGGGTATGATTGTTAACGTTTCCCTAATTTAAATAAAACACTGTTCATTATATTGTATATAATGATGAAACTCATTAACTGCATAATGGCTTCATGCTCCCTCGTCTAAAATACAGAATACACTCAGTAATAAAAATTAAAATCAATCCATCAAAATCTAATGGCTAAGGAAGGATATTAAAAAGTCAGAGGCAGTATTTGGATCCGCGTAACACTGTCATGGGATTCAGGAAAATAACTGGCAAATTTTGACACGGGACAGAGCCTGAGGTAAAAATAAAATCTTGTGCAGACCAAATCACGGATTTGCGGTGTCCTTATAGTATAAGGTTCACCAAATTATACCCGAGTCTCAGCTTGGTTGAGTCATTAGCCCCTCCGCCCCCTCAAGGTCATCCAAGGCTCACGCCCTCATCTGCACAGGGAGGGATCCAGACTGTTAAACAAGCCTGGACTTCGTGCACTGACTTTTGTAATATTTTAATCATTTCAAAATCTTTCTGGTTGGGTCTCCACCTAATTTAGTGAAGCCTCTCTTGCTGTTAGTTATTAAACATGTTTCAGTTTCACTGCACTGGCGTACTGAGTGTGTCTTTACATAACGAAATAATAAATGAAGTACTGAATATTCAGTTTTGGTCGATTTAAATGACTAATTTTTTTTATATTAGTTTAATACTAACTTCAAGGCTAAAAGTTTTCTCTTCATTCTTCAGGGAGTTATATTTGATGACTCAGGAATTCTTGGTCATTTATCAATCTTTTTAATCACACTAGTGCTCTCAAGACATATACTAAGAACATACTATCTTTGAAAATAAGAAAAGGAGAAAACAAACTCCCTGATCCAAAAAGACATATGCACCGCTATGTTTATTGCTGCATTATTCACATTAGCCAAGATATGGGAGCAACCTAAGTGTCCATCAGTAGATGAATGGATAGAGAAGATGTGGTACTTATACACAATGAAATACTATTCCCTCTGACAGAAAACAAATCCTACCATTTGCAACAACATGGATGGAGCTAGAGGGTATTATGCTCAGTGAGATAAGCCAGGTGGAGAAAGACAAGTATCAAATGATTTCACTCATTTGTGAAATATAAATACAAAGCGAAACAGAATGAACAAAACAGTAGACTCACAGACACTGAGAAGGGACTGGTGGTTACCATGGGGGAGGGGTTGGGATGGGGGGTGGGAGAGTGAGGGGGATTAAACAGAAAAAGAAAAGAAGAAAAGAAAATCTTTTATTTACTCATTAATCCAAAAAAGGAATTCATATTTTGGTCTTCTTAAACTACATTTTTCTTTTCAAAAAGTTCATTTTGTTTTACAATCATAAAGTAACATATGCTCATTATAAAATATTTGAGAACTAGGTAAAAGAGGAAAGAACTACCATAACAATTCCACTGTCTAAAGATAATCTCATTTGAAATGTTTGTGATTTTTTAGTGTTTTTTTTCCTTCTGCATACTGTTTTTACCAAACTGTACTCACAGTGGGCATCCAATTTTGTATCTAGGTTTTTAAACATAACATTGTAAACAGCATTTTCCCATATTGCATAAGTAATGCTTTTAAGAAAAATGATATTCTGTTTAATAAATATATAATAATTTGCATAAGCTTTCAAAAATTGTGGGACAGTATACTGCAAATCCTACAGCCATCTTGAATTCTTCTTGCCTATTACCTATCACATCTGATCTTCTAAGGAAGACCTGTTAATTCTTTTTTTTTTTTTTTTTAAGAACAGTGTGGTGTGTTTGAGAAGCAGCAAGGTGGGGAGCAGAGCTGGGGAGGGGACCTCATAGGCCACAGAGAGCGGAGGGTGGATTTATTCTTTTCTTTTAATATAATTTATTTTCTTATCATTAATCTACAATTACATGTGCAATATTACGGTTATTAAACTACCCCCACCAACCCCATTACAGTCACTGTCCATCAGCGTAATGAGATGCTATAGAATCACTACTTGTCTTCTCTGAGTTGTACAGCCCTCCCCGTGCCCCCCCAACATTATATCTGCTAATCGTAATGCCCCTTTTTCCCTCTTATCCCTCCCTTCCCACCCATCTTCCCCAGTCCCTTTCCCTTTGGTAACTATTAGTCCTTTCTCGTGTTCTGTGAGTCTGCTGCTGTTTTGTTCCTTCAGTATTTTTTCTTTGTTCTTATACTCCACATATGAGTGAAATCATTTGATACTTGTCTTTTTCGGCTTGGCTTATTTCACTGAGCATAATACCCTCTAGCTCCATCCATGTTGTTGCAAATGGTAGGATTTGTTTTCTTCTTATGGCTGAATAATATTCCATTGTGTATATGTACCACATCTTCTTTATCCATTCATCTACTGATGGACACTTAGGTGGCTTCCATTTCTTGGCTATTGTAAATAGTGCTGCAATAAACATAGGGATGCATCTGTCCTTTTCAAATTGGGCTGCTGCATTCTTAGGGTAAATTCCTAGGAGTGGAATTCCTGGGTCAAATGGCATTTCTATTTTGAGTTTTTTGAGGAATCTCCATACTGCTTTCCACAATGGTTGAAATAATCTGCAGTCCCACCAGCAGTGTAGGAGGGTTCCTTTTTCTCCACATCCTCGCCAACATTTGTTGTTGTTTGTGTTTTGGATGTTGGCCATCCTCACTGGTGTGAGGTGATATCTCATTGTGGTTTTAATCTGCATTTCTCTGATGATTAGCGATGTGGACCATCTTTTCATGTGCCTGTTGGCCATCTGAATTTCTTCTTTGGAGAAGTGTCTATTCATGTCCTCTGCCCATTTCTTAATTGGATTATATGCTTTCTGTTTGTTAAGGTGCATGAGTTCTTTATATATTTTGGATGTCAACCCTTTATCAGATACGTTTTTTATGAATATATTCTCCCATACTGTAGGATGTCTTTTTGTTCTACTGATGGTGTCCTTTGCTGTACAGAAGCTTTTCAGCTTGATATAGTACCACTTGTTCATTTTTGCTTTTGTTTCCCTTGCCCGGGGAGATATGTTCATGAAGAAGTTGCTCATGTTTATGTCCAAGAGATTTTAGCCTATGTTTTTTTCTAAGAGTTTTATGGTTTCATGACTTACATTCAGGTCTTTGATCCACCTTGAGTTTACCTTTGTGTATGGGGCTAGACAGTAGTCCAGTTTCATTCTCTTACATGTAGCTGTCCAGTTTTTCCAACACCAGCTGCTGAAGAGGCTGTCATCTCCCCATTGTATATCCAAGGCTCCTTTATCAAATATTAATTGACTGTATATGTTTGGGTTAATGTTTGGATTTTCTCTTCTGTTCCACTGGTCTGTGGGTCTGTTTTTGTGCCAATACCAAATTGTCTTGATTACTGTGGCTTTGTAGTAGAGCTTGAAGTCAGGGAGTGTAATTCCCCCTGTTTTATTCCTCCTTCTCAGGATTGCTTTGGCTATTCGGGGTCTTTTGTGGTTCCATATGAATTTTAGAATTATTTGTTCCAGTTCATTGAAGAAAGCTGTTGGTAGTTTGATAGGGATTGCGTTGAATCTGTAGATTGCTTTAGGTAGTATAGCCATTTTGACAATATTTATTCTTCCTAGCCAAGAGCATGGGATGCATTTCCATTTGTTAGTGTCCTCTTTAATTTCTCTTAGGAGTGTCTTGTAGTTTTCAGAGTACAGGTCTTTCACTTCCTTCGTTAGGTTTATTCCTAGGTATTTTATTCTTTTTGATGCAATTGTGAATGGAATTGTTTTTCTGATTTCTCTTTCTGTTAGTTCATCATTAGTGTATAGGAAAGCAACAGATTTCTGTGTGTTAATTTTGTATCCTGCAACTTTGCTGAATTCAGATATTAGTTCTAGTAGTTTTGGAGTGGAGTCTTTAGGGTTTTTTATGTACAGTATCATGTCATCTGCAAATAGTGACAATTTGACTTCTTCTTTACCAATCTGGATGCCTTGTATGTCTTTGTTTTGTCTGATTGCTGTGGCTAGGACCTCCAGTACTATGTTGAATAACAGTGGAGAGAGTGGGCATCCCTGTCTTGTTCCCGATCTTAGATGAAAAGCTTTCAGCGTCTCGCCGTTAAGTATGATGTTAGCTGTGGGTTTGTCATATATAGCCTTTATGATGTTGAGGTACTTGCCGTCTATACCCATTTTGTTGAGAGTTTTAATCAGGAATGGATGCTGAATTTTGTCAAATGCTTTTTCAGCATCTATGGAGATGATCATGTGGTTTTTGTTCTTCTTTTTGTTGATGTGGTGGATGATGTTGATGGATTTTCGAATGTTGTACCATCCTTGCATCCCTGGGATGAATCCCACTTGATCATGGTGTATGATCCTCTTGATGTATTTTTGAATTCGGTTTGCTAATATTTTGTTGAGTATTTTTGCATCTACGTTCATCAGGGATATTGGTCTGTAATTTTCTTTTTTGGTGAGGTCTTTGCCCGGTTTTGGTATTAGAGTGATGCTGGCTTCATAGAATGAGTTTGGAAGTATTCCCTCCTCTTCTATTTTTTGGAAAACTTTAAGGAGAATCGGTGTTATTTCTTCTCTATATGTCTGGTAGAATTCAGAGGTGAATCCATCAGGCCCAGGGGTTTTGTTCTTGGGTAGTTTTTTGATTACCAATTCGATTTCGTCGCTGGTGATTGGTCTGTTTAGTTTTTCTGTTTCTTGCTTGGTCAGTCTTGGAAGGTTGTATTTTTCTAAGAAGTTGTCCATTTCTTCTATGTTTTCCAGCTTGTTAGCATATAGATTCTCATAATATTCTCTTATGATTCTTTGTATTTCTGTGGGGTCCGTCGTGATTTTTCCTTTCTCATTTCTGATTGTGTTTATGTGTGTAGATTCTCTTTTTCTCTTAATGAGTCTGGCTAGGGGTTTATCTATTTTGTTTATTTTTTCAAAGAACCAGCTCTTGGTTTTATTGATTTTTTCTATTGTTTTATTCTTCTCAATTTTATTTATTTCTTCTCTGATCTTTATTATGTCCCTCCTTCTGGTGACTTTGGGCCTCATTTGTTCTTCTTTTTCCAATTTCTGTAATTGTGTCTTTAGACTATTCATTTGGGAATGTTCTTCCTTCTTTAAATAGGCCTGGATTGCAATATACTTTCCTCTTAGAACTGCCTTTGCTGCGTCCCACAGAAGTTGTGGCTTTGTGTTGTTGTTGTCATTAGTCTCCATATATTCTTTGATTTCTGTTTTGATTTGGTCGTTAACCCATTGATTAATTAGGAGAGTATTGTTAAGTCTCCATGTATTTGTGAGCTTTTTGATTTCTTTCTAAAATTTATTTCTAGTTTTATACCTTGGTGATCTGAGAAGTTGGTTGGTAGGATTTCAATATTTTTGAAATTACTGAGGTTCTTTTTGTGGCCTAGTCTGTGGTCTATTCTGGAAAATGTTCCATGTGCACTTGAGAAGAATGTGTATCCTGTTGCTTTTGGGTGTAGAGTTCTGTAGATGTCTGTTAGGTCCATCTGTTCTAGTGTGTTGTTCAGTGCCTCTGTGTCTTTACTTATTTTCTGTCTGGTTGATCTGTCCTCTGGAGTGAGTGGTGTGTTGACCTGTTAATTCTTCCATTACACATCTGTATGTATTCCTTCTCTATAGTTCCCACACTAGTTCAGGACCTTGTGAAATCTCCGAACGGGTTGTTATGCTCCAATCTACCCTACATACCACAAATGTTTGGCTCAAGGTACCTAACTTGAAAACCTTACAGTAACTTTCTTTTGCTTGTAGGATAAAATCCAAAACCTTTATTTAGCATGGCCCTCCAGACCTTCCATAAAACTTCATCTAACTTATTTTCGAGCCTGGTTTTAACCACTTTCCCACGTAGATCTTCAGCTTGAGCCAGATTGGCCCATTCAGCTTTCCACATTTGTGCCTCATATGCATTCCTACCATTTTGCTCCTTTTTATAAGCTGTCCCCATACCTATAATGCCTTTCTCTCCATGTCTATCAATATCTTATTCATCCATGAAGGAATCCCCACGTCCAGTCTGCTGGGAGTCTTGAAGGATTCCCTAATAAATAGCATCTTTCTTCTCTGCCCAGGTTATGAAAATCTGAGAAATAAAATAAATGGTAAAAATGGAGGCCAAGATGTTGAAAACCTTACAAGTGGCTTGACTGATAAACAAGCACTGAAGACTTAATTCAGGGTGAGGGCTATGCAGGCCTAGAATCCGAGCCAGAGCAGAAAGCTAACCCGCCGACCCACCCGGCTGAGCAGTGCGTAAGGGCCGGTCACGGCCAGCAGGAGCTGCGGAGACGTCCGCTGTCCGTGCAGATCAGTCCCAGGAGGAGGAAGCGGCGTTGGGGCAAACTCCTCCCCACAGGACGGGGGCAGCAGGGCTGGGGAGAACCGCACCATCTGTCTCTAAGAAGCGATCCCAGCATCTTCTTCTCGAGGCCAAATCCGTCTTCTCCCCCCCAGGGCCCGTCATCTCCTGCCTGACCTGGGGTAACTGCCTAAAGCTGGTCTTTTGCATGTGCCCTGAAATCCTCCAGGCAATCATTCCCCACCACATGGCCACAATACTGTTTTTAATAGATGAATGTAATCATCAACCCTCTTCTGAATCCCTGCAACAGATTCTCAGTAGCTCTTGGGACAAGTGCGAAAGTCCCCACCCGCGTGGCCTGGCTCCGTGTGTGCCGGTCCTTCCCTACCATGTTCGCCCCACGCCCCGCCTACAGGAGGCAGCAGCTCCAGTGTGCTCAGTCGCCTCATTACTCTCACCGCGAGGACTTTGCACGGGCTGTTCCCTCTGACAGTAATGCCTACTCCCTTCCCTTTCTTTTGACTTTTTTCTTTACCCCTAATTAACCTCGACTCATTTCTAGGTCTCAGCTTCCATACATAGACGTCTTCCCCGACCTCCTTTATGTCTTCATGGCTTCTTCTACTTCCTTCATACTTACTTTGGCGTCATGAACTTGCTATGAGTTACTGTTACGTAATTGTGTGGTCATTTGATTAACGTCTATTTCCCTTACAGACTGCCCTGGGACCCTTGGACGAGGTCTGCTTTGTCCCCTCTCGTGTTCCTCAGCAGTCAGCGCAGTACCCCCAGCCCATATTGATTGGAACAAACAAAAGCACAGCTCATCTTGAACTTCCTCAGTTAAGCCAGAAATTTTCTCTCCCGCCTCTGAAATCCTACTGATGCTGGGGTTCTTGTTCAAGAAGCCGAAGAAGGAGCTTAGCAAACAGGCAAAGTAGGAGAGCAAGGTACAGGCTTTTATTTAGAAATAAAGTGGAAGGACAGAGCTCCCGGCTCACGCCAGGAGGGGACAAGGGAGTCCCGGGGTGGTGCGTTGTCTAGGGGGTTTTATAGGCAAATGAGGATCTTTCAAGAACATGAAAAAAAAGGCTTAGGACTGCGGACTTGTACCACTTGCCCTGCCCTCCAGCTGGGCTGGGTTCTCTGCTTGCTAGGATTGTTTACAGTAAAGTCACGGGTTATGCTGTGATACCCTTCTTTATCTGTAAAACCACTCAATCATTCTAGGCCAACTTGCTCCTGGCCTTTTGACCTTTAACTGCCCTCACTGAAGATGTCTATATTCTTAATCTGGGTTCTTGATCCTAGAGAATTAGTGTGATCTTGACTTTGCATAATGCTTAACACAGAGTTTCAAAAGGGACTTCTTTGCCCATTGTTATATTGCTGACTGTAAATATCCCGTCCTGCTTTTTCTGGAGGCCCTCACCCTACTCTGACTACACCCACGGTCCCTGTCTCACTACGGCACTGGAGGTCACCACCACTCACTCACGTGGTGTTGTTGGCACACTGCCTAGTAGCATTAGCTAACTGTACATGTCTTTTCTCCCGAGCTAGACTGTGAGCGCCTGTGGGCCAGGCATTACAGCTTCCCTGCCATTGTAACTCTCAGAGCCCAGTCCAATTTCCAGCGCTTGTCACATGCATGGTAACAGTTTATTCAAAGAATTAATAAAGATGTTGGCTTTTCTTTTTCTGTCTGTAGTGATTTTGGTGGTGATGGGAGGAAGATATAATTCCCTGGTGGATGGAAATGCAATAGAGACTGTGTTTTATAGATTAGAGATAGGAAAAGATATTAGGATGTTGTCCTTTTATTGCGGGACATCTCTGCCAATTTGCTTCACAAAGGCAAAGCCTTTTTTGTAATCAAAGCAACTGGTTCTAATCTTACGCAAAAAAGGAAAATATAACCAAGAAAGCTGCGTATTCACACAAAGGTGAGCTGTTTTTATTTACTAATTTGAATGACATTTTATTGTATTTGTTTGCTAATGATCACATACATTCTCATCACGTGTAGCACTGTTTCCACCTTTAACTTTTCACTCATTTTCATAGTGGAAGATAGGGAGCAGGACTGTCAGCAATGTGGACTCAACAGACCAGAACCAAGGGTGTGGACAAACACGAGAACCACCAAATCTCTTTCTGGGACACTTTGGGCAGGGCCTGCACAGAGATTCCTGGGCCAGGGCAAGCATTTACCCCGAGGCATGGATTTCTGAGAAAGTGCTGTGTCAAAGAGAAAGATGCAAACATAGCCTGCAGAGACCAAGACAGAAGATACCGGTCTGTGAGGAACGCAAGTAAGTCTAGATGGGGGGCAAGGTGGTTGCCGGGTAGAATGAAGGGAATGATGTGAGGAACAAGCTGTAGCCAGGGTGAGGCCCTTGGTTCAGTAAACCAAGTCCTTGAACTTTGGGCATCCAGTGGACATCCCACAAATTCAGAACCAGGTTGTAGGAGGGCTGGGGCTGTTTCTAAAGGCTCCCAGGATAGACCGTGAACAGGCTGGGAGGCTCGTGACCCAGCCCTACCTTTGAGATGCTTACAATTTGGTTCTTTGCAGATGGTCAAATGACAACTGACTTTAAGGCACAAAATTACAAACAGGAAGGTACATCTCTGGATACATATTCCAAAGACTACAATACTGGGGAAAATATCAAGAGTGTGCCTGAGCTTCTGCCAGAACAGGATTGTAGAAGTGAAGGAGAGGTTAAGGAAAGCCATTGCAAGTTACACATTTGCTCCTCGCTCAGTAAACCTCCGCCCTCCCTTCCTCCCTTGCTGTTTGCCCTGTTTGCCCTCTGGTGGCCTTCTACCTAGATTCCACCTCCTCCTAGGACCTTCAGTGGGTGCTGGCTTTTGAGTGGGTTTTTACTGTAAGCTTGTCTCTCCACTCACCCTTAGCTCCATGCTGGTGTCCTGGAACCGGACCCTCCCCTCCCCAAGCCTGGGCTGAACTGACTCATGTCTGGTAAAGAGCAGGCACATCAGGAGCCCACATGGCAAAGACACTAAACTGCAAACTGAGGTGGACAGACACATTCTTACCCTTTGGGAGTGCATACACTGAAACAGAAAGACAGACATAGAAGAGAAATAAAAACTAACGACATACTGGAGGAAAAGGCAATGAGGGGGCACAATATTGTAAAAATCAAGATGGCATTGATGACACTTTCTCTCCACATTCTCCCTTATCCGCTGGAAGCCTCATGCATCACCCCCGTGTGGATGACTCCTGGAGCTCTGTCTCCAGACTTACTATCTCACTCAGCAGCCTGTCATTATGTCTGGTACATCTCTGCTTAAATATCTCAGTCTTCAAGATGAGAGTTTCCCCAAACTGAACTCATGGCTCTTTGTCCTCCCTCCTCCCTCCCACCTTTCCCGGTTTTCCCTTCTCTGTTTTTCTGTGTATCTGTACTGACCACGGACATTATTTTAGCATTTACAGATCATAAAACTTGTCCTCATGCTTGAGCTCATTAATTTGCCCAGTTGTCTAGGCTTGAGCCTATAGCATCAACATTAACTCCTATGTCTCTTCCATCTCTTTCATCAAATTTTCTACGTGCATCCTTCGTTTGATCAACAAATAGTGTGACTGTCATTTCTCTTCTTGAGCAAAAATAGAATGATCTCGCTTATTTATATAGCGAGAGCCAGAGGGTTTAACTGAGATACCTGCCATTAAGCATAGGCAGTTTTGCAAATTTGAAACTGGGCCCCATGGACATCCAAGGCTTACTATAATCAACATAAATGGGTTGTTTAAAGCTGCTCTTGTTTATTGATTTGATGCATATACAACATCCACAGAATAAAATACCATTTGATTGTTTTTTTTAAGTGTTTTAGTAGAAACTTTTATAAGTTAAATTACGCTTCTCCTATATTTACACTCATAGCAATAGGTATAGCCACATGAGCTGAATTTCCTGCTCTACTTCATCCCTCATGCACTTATTTTGGTTGAGGGATATTTTGCCAAACAGCACCAAGAGGTCATGTCAAATTCAATATTTACACTGTAACTCAGAGAGCTAAGCAAAGAAGGAGAAAGACTAAAGGCAATAAGATTTCCGGGGAGAGGAGGGAAGAACCCCCCAGGTAAATGGACTTTTCAGATAAGGGTAACCCAACGGACTAGGAGACAGATTAGTTCATAGATAATTTCCCAAGGAAGGAGATGACTTGAATAGGAAAAGAGCCGGTGTAGTGAAGTGAAGACAGTGGCTGCCTCCACAAATATGTCAGTTATTTTTGGAGGATATCTGAGTGTCTTTCTACCTTCCTGAACCCCAGCCTTGCCAGCCAGGAGAAATATGAGCTTCGGCCGCACTAAGCACATTTAATTCATTCAAGGAGTCTCATGTCAAAGGCAACTAAAGAAGGGTTTTGAATATTTTCTTAGCTTGGAAGCTCTGCTTAGCGTACAGCATGACAAGCGAAGGGCTGAGACACAAAATTACTGCTTCTAACAACAGGAAACTGCAATACACTTGGTTTACAAAGCTTATGCTCTTACTATGTCTCAACACCAAATTCACATGGCTCCTGCATTATAAAAATATAAATTGTATAACAAATAATATGTTTATCTATTTATTTTCAGTAGCAATTCTGAGCCCTTGAACCAGGCTGTACTTTGTTTTTTGTTAAACTGATCTTTTATATATTTGGATAAAATTCATTCAGGTACT